>NW_010585658.1:90416-152124 GCF_000705375.1 Tinamus guttatus | reverse complement strand
CTACGGGGCTCTGCGTCCGCCTGCGCATGCGCGGCGGCGGTTCCCGCCCGCCGGGCTCGATGCGGAGGTAACGGAATACGCGGCGAGGGTGACAGCGCTCCGCTACGGGTCGCGAGCAGGGCCAAAGCGCCCCGAAAAGCGGTTTTCATCGCGGACGCTGCAGCAAAATACTGGAAATGGGGTGTTAGGCTCGGCAAGTGCGGGAGAATGGCAGGGGGGGCCCCAGGGGGGTCCCCAAAAAAAAAAAAAAAAAAAAAAACAGAAACCTTTTGATTTGCTTCATGGCCTATCATATTTTGGGGGGGATGGCATAAACATTAGAACTAAAAGTGCTTTTAGTGTCAAATGAGGGCCTTATGTATCAGGCGAAAGCACTGAAGATCACAAAAGTTGCAAAAAAAAGGTAAAAAAATCAAAAAAAAAAACTAAATTTATTTTAAAATACAACTAAATTAACCTTTGCCTGGTGAGGAAATGATATGTGATATTATGGAAGTGTACATAACTTGCACATTGTGAAAGCCTGAGGACTGGTGTGATACATTTAAGGTGCAGTGCACAAACCAGTGTTCACATTTAAGAAACTTATGCAATATTAAGTATTGAATATTACATATAAATATTAAAGCCATGTATCAGATCCAAGCGAGGAAGACTGCAGAGACCAGGAAACCTGCATGATTGTAATGCTCAGCTCATGGTGGAAAGTGTCCAGCTGTGGCATTTAAGCTGCTTTTGTGGGTGCAGCTGGGGAGAATTTCACTGTCCTCCTCCTCAATTCTTCTCCAGATTGGATCCCTCATCCAAAACGAAAAGCCCTGCAGGAGCATGCTCTGGCTTGTATAATAAATAAAACCCAGTGAGTAGGGTGAAGGATCAGAGCTTTGGTAACTGAAAACTCTATGAAGTCTCACCAGTGTCCTCTGTTGAAGTTCTTTCCTGTCTATCCAAGTAATGATGTTGTTCCTGTAATGAGCTGCAAAGACTCTTGGTCCCTAATGAGTCATTAAAACGAATGGAGCATCACCCAAGAACAAACGTTCCCCTAGAACTTGCTGGAAAATCCCTCGTCCCCATTTAGCCTCCTCATCTTGAAAAACATTTGAGGAAGGATCATCATTGACAGGAGATGTAAAAGTCAATATATTTAGTACATCAAAAGGCTGAAGGTCATTGAGCTGGTTCTCTTAGCACATCGCCCTGTTTAAATCAAGGAGACCGTGTTCCAGATGAGCTCCTCATAGCAGTGGTCTCTGAAATAACGAGCGCTACCTTGTCCAAGGAGATTAAAAGTTAACACACTGATTTGTAGCGTCTGGGTGCATCCCCTGACAGTGCAATATATCAGACTTCAAAAAATCCTGTGCATCTCGGGTGGGAACAGATGTTCCGCCCCCTCTGCCGCTCCGCGACCTTCTGCGCTGGGTGTGAGACGCGGCGCGGGCCCTGCCGCGGGACACGTCCCCCGCTGCTACCTGCAGCCCCCTCTCGCCTGCGCTCCCCTGCGGACTGCCGCCTCCTGGGAGAGAAAAGGTGAGGGTTTTGGTGCCTAAAATGTCTCAGCTTGGCTTGTGAGAGCACAGGACAGGAGAGCAATGTGCCCTCGTGGCCAAGAAGGCCAATGGGATCCTGGCCTGCATCGGGAGTGTTGCCAGCAGGTCGAGGGAGGTGATCCTGCCCCTCTGATCAGCCCTGGTGAGGCCGCACCTGGAGTATTGGGTGCAGTTCTGGGCTCCGCACTACAAGAGGGACATGGAGCTTCTGGAGAGGGTCCAGCATAGAGCAACAATGATGATTAAGGGACTGGATCTATCTTGTGAGGAAAGACTAAGCGAGCTGGGCCTGTTTAGTCTGGAGAAGAGAAGACTGAGAGGAGATTTGAAAGAAGAACTTTTTTCCTGTGAGGGTGACAGAGCCCTGGCAGAGGCTGCCCAGAGAGGCTGTGGAGTCTCCTTCTCTGGAGATCTTCAAAAGCCGCCTGGATTTGACCCTGTGCCCCGTGCTCTAGGTGTCCCTGCTGGTGCAGGGGGTTTGGACTGGATGGTCTCTAGAGGCCCCTTCCAACCTCAGCCATCCTGTGATTCTGCGTTAGAGCAAAGCACGGATGCAAATGCCTTCAGCATGAGCCCAATACTGCAAGCTGCTGCGTTTTTAGCAAGCGGATTCCCTTGTAGCTGTAATTCTGGGGCACTAAAACAAAGCTAGCCTCAGGGTGACAAAGTGGTAGACCATCTTAATGGGATTTACAAGGGCAGCTTCTGAAATGCCAAGAATGTGAAACATTTTAATTTTAATTTTGCCTTCTGTTGCAAGAGCAGCCATAAGTTCAGCATTGCTAGGCTTATCGGTTGGATGACACCTCTCTTATACAAATTAAAGAGCCTATGTATTTGACAGACCTTGGTGGCACATTTTGCTGAGAGCTCTATCAGAATATAATTGCTGCATTTTCCTTGCTTCTTCCAATTAATTTGTGAACCTTTATATTACTATTACTACAAAAAATGCTTACTTCTGATTTTCTCAGATCAAGATTATTTACATTAATTATCTCAGTAAAGGTTTCCACTAAGATTCTCAGGCTTTTCACTACTTCATGCTTGTGACATTTTGTATACTACTGCCCTTGGTTAGCTTTTCTTTTAATTATGGCTTTCTATAGCAGATGGGTTTCTCATTCCTTACAGGTTTACACTTTTATATTACTCATAGTCTTCTTTCAGCAACATGTAATAAAAGAGCAACCCCCAGTAAGTGATGGGGAGCCAAAAGACCTCCTATTACACTCATTAATTCTCAGGCTGAACAGATTCACACATTCAATTTATATGCAAGGACTGAACAGTAACTCTCCTGCTGTCATGTCCAACATGCAGGCTCCAATTCAAGACAGTAAAAAATGACTGAAATGCACTGAATACCATCCACATCACCTTCACTGCTTTTCCTGATAGCACCGCTGCATATAATCACGTAATCATTCCCGTACTTCAGCATCCCTGTCGCTGACTTTTCCATTGCCGTTGCACTGTGCCGGTAGCACAGCGAGATCTCGAACACCGTGTGACGACTGACATTTTTGCTGCTGTGACATTTAGCACTGCTGGGCTAAGCACTACTCGTTGCTGTTTTATAATACTTGTCCACTTGTTGTTGCATCATTAGTGGATTTGTGGAATTTTCCAGGGAGATCAGGGCAAGAAGGACATTTCTGCTCCTTAGCACATACTTTTGAGTGGCAGAATTCACCAAGTGAAACATTTAGTCCCTACCTAAATGTTGAAGGGTCCACTCAGAAAAGCTTTCCTCATCTGAATGCATTTAAATGTGTATAAAGATAGGGCTCTAAGCAGGTTTCGTAACTGATTTAGCACTGATTGCCACAGGCACACCTGAGGAATAATTATGTGTAGCCATCTTGGAGCGAGCTGATCACACATATATATAAAATCCATTTTTTGCAAATCAAATCCTGCACAAATGCTTGTGTAGATATTGGGAATGAGTAGTTAGGGAAAAAGGGAGGAGAGCAAGTCCCTGGGTTTTGGAGGCAGCACGGTGGCACTATGTTGAATGGAAGTGGTCATTTTGCTGTGGCCTTAGGATAAATGTTTTTGTCAACACACTCTGCTATGAATTCATCCATGTTCTACTGAACCATTTTTAACTAAAGCGGGGCTCGCTGCTTAAACTTTGAAAGCAAAATGTAACATGGCCTCTATCAAGCAAGTACCTCCTACTTCGAACTGAGCTTTTATGTAGATTAGTCACTAGGGAGTCACTTTATCTAATGTTCCCTGCATAAATTCTGTCATCATTTCATTACCTTGATTTAAAAAAAAAAAAAGGGGAAAAAGGAAGTATTGTATCTTCCTGCTTCTCCAACTGCCTTCACAGAGCTAAGTTCTTGTAGAACAAAACTCTTGCCAATGCTCTAGTGTAAAACAGGTATCAGTGGTAATGACATGGCTTCTTTTAAAGATCACATATCCAGAGTGATTCTTAAAAACCTGTCAGCTGCTTTTGATATGAGGCACGACCTATTCAATAAATTCAACACAGCTGTTGGTAGGCTGCATCCTTCTGCCAGGGACCGTGGGTGCTTGAATGGAAGCTTCTCTTTACACCTTGTTCTCCCATTTTTCTTATCTAGCAGCAGTCAGATCTATTCAGTAGCACTAAAATCATGGATTCACAAAGATGCAGGTAGCCACAGCACTTCTTTATTCTTTCATTAGTGTTTTGGCTGGTCCCATTTTGATCCCTCTGCACACTGTCTATTTCTCTTTCTTACACAGTGATGTGGGCAGTCCGCCCTGGCCACCCAAATCCCCCCACACAAGGATTTTTCTCTACATGAGATGCACAGCCGGGCACTTTTTTCACCCGAATCAATACGCAAGCGCTTTCTCTCAAAACTAGTGTGCTTGTTTTTAGCAGAATTGATGTGTTACTGCTGCTTGGTCTCTGTTGGGTAATAGCTCCATGCTCGAAGCGCCTCCGGTGAGGAGGAGACCTGGAGCCCGCGGCCCTGGCACCGTGGCAGCCCCTGCTCGCAGCCAGCGCAGCCCTTGGCCGCTGACCTTGTGCAGGTTAGTGCGGGGCAGCGCGGAGCCCTGCTCCTGGCCAGGAATGGCCCCTGGCACCAGCACGGCCCCAGAGCTCTTGACCTCTGGGAGAGCAGCTCTGCAGGGAAGGAGCTGGGGCAGGTCGTGGCAGGGCGACCACGAGCCAGCAGCATGTCCGCGGAGGCAAGGAGGCAACGACCGCATGCTGAAGTGCGGGAAGTTCTGCCTGAATTTGAGGAAAAAACCCTTGACCGTGAGGGTGACAGAGCCCTGGCACAGTCTGCCCAGAGAGGCTATGGAGTCTCCTTCTCTGGAGATCTCCAAAATGCACCTGAACGCCACCCTGTGCCACGTGCTTTGGGTGTCCCTGCTGGAGCAGGGGGGCTGGACTAGATGATCTCTAGAGGTCCCTTCCAACCTCAGCCATTCTGTGATTCTGTGATCTGAAATGCCACCTACTCGGCCAAAAATGACTCGTGCTGCGACAATGTGCCGTGACTAGTGCAGCTTCTGTCAGAGCCCACCAGACTCATTTTCTCAGGAGCACAATTCTTCATTGATGCAGGAATTATCAACTTCACAGCATGCAGAAAGTGACATGGACTGATGTCCAAGTCAGCCCTCTGTGACGATTCAGCTAGACTTCCTCCTGAAAAGCTAGACATTACTGAAAAATGAAGCTTCTCTACTGTATCTGAAGTTTGTCAGAGGTAATGTCTCTTTAAACTGTTGTCCATCAACTGCTGACAAGGAGCACCACCGCCTGAGCCTTGCTTGTGGCTTGCAGGAAGGCCATGTTCAGCTCCAGCGCCAAGATCGTGAAGCCGAACGGCGAGAAGCCCGATGAGTTCGAGTCGGGGATATCCCAGGTGGGTGCGCGGCGGCGCGGAGCGGGGCGCACGGCGTCCCCGCCGGGAGCGCTGGCTGTGCGCGGGGCGCGGCCTGCAGCGAGCTGAGTGCGTTCTGGTGCACGCTGTGCTGAAAGTGTGCGGTGCTCCCTGGTGCTGATGGCAGACTTCAGTTGCAAGGCTTTTTTCTGTATATGCACGCCTATACATGCTCTTATATGTAAATAAGTAGTTCAGTTACATGTACGCGTGTGTATCCACATGTAATGGATTTTTCTGCCTTGCCTTTTCCCCAGGCTCTCCTGGAGCTGGAGATGAACTCGGACCTAAAGGCCCAGCTGCGGGAGTTGAACATCACAGCAGCTAAGGTAGGTTTGACCTGTGCTGTGAGAGGGGCAGTTTCCTTGATCAGCTGCTCTGTGGTGGTGGGTGCATGCATGCTGGGTTGTTTTGTTTTGTTTTCTTTAAATTTGCACAGATGTTAATGTACTAGTTGGATAGTGTCTGTTCGGTGCTAATGTGAATCATCTATGATTTTCTTATTAAATGTTGTTGTGGTTTGTCATATGGTGTTTGCTGTTAACATGCAGCATTCTGGAAGAAGCTTTGTTTTTGTTTTGTTAAGGAGTTGCTCTGAAAAGACACTAAAAACTTATCTGATAGCTTAGTATTTTAAATACAAATAATTAAAAGTTCTACTGTGAAACTGAGTTTGAGCTTTGAAGCTGACTGTGGGTATCAGTAATTCTTTGTCAGAGACTTTTTATTATTATTATTATTGTTTTGTTGTAAGCTCTATTTTGGGGAAATAGGCAACAAATAGCAGATGGGACTTGATAATATAGCTTGGATCTTCTTGTAAATTCACTTTCAGTATAAGTATTGGTACCTGAACCCTCAAAGTGGGAACAAGATTAGCGGTAGAGTTTGTTGGCTCTGGAGTTTGGATGAGACTTCAGGTGACTCTTGCCCTTTGGTGCTTGCCCAAGACCATCAACATGTGCCCAGGCACAGCTGATCTATTTTTTTGATATATATGTATGTATGTATTTAATCTGGAAGTGCAGATGTGAGCTTGGCCCAGGAATTGAAGTAAATGAAGTTTGGGGCCTTTCACAAGAATTGTTTTGTTGCTGAAGTGCAGCAGTGCATCCTGGCACTGTCCATGAGGGTTTTTTTTTTTTTTTGAAATATCTCTGCAATCAAATTATTTAATTAAGTCTTTAATACAGGCATCTGAAATAGGTCATGTGCGATGCAGTAATCCATTCTGTGGGAGAATGAGCAAGTGCGTGGCTAGGTTCATGAGAGAAGTGCCTTATAAATCTCTACAAATTCCTAAAGTTCTGATGAAGTGTTAGACAAACAAGCCATGGAAAACAGTACATGTTGGTGTGATTATAGACCCATTGGCTTTTGGAAGGGGATTTTATGTTGCTGGAGTAGTGATGCAGCCTTAGCAAATAGCTGATGGAGGATGAGTCTCAGGAAGGAGCTATTCAAAGGGATTGATAACAGGAGATTTACTGCTGTAAACTTTGCATCTTCTAAGACTGAGACAATTAACTTTGGGAATGAGAGAGCAGCATGTCCTTATGGGGGTCAAAACAGGGATATTTTCATAAATGGTCAGTAAAATTAAAATCTCAGCATCTGAATCCCATCTCGCAGAAGGAATTTGAACTCAGCTGTGTAGAGGATGTGAATTTGAGAGAAATGGCAGAGTGGACTGCCCAGTCTCTGTTTTGCAAACGTTGCTCTGGCAGCGTGGTTGGCTTTGTTGTTTTGGGTGTTTGTTTCGTGTAAATGTTCATGCTCGCTCATAAATGTGTTAAAGCAGGTCATTTCATATGATGCTCTTTTTCAGGCTTGTAAGTAAAGTGATCACGTGCCTGTATTCTGGGGATTATTGATCAAACTGAATGTTGCTTCTTGAGCGCTGATAATTTTTTTTCTTTCTTCTGTTTCAGGAAATTGAAGTGGGTGGTGGCAGAAAAGCCATCATTATCTTTGTACCAGTTCCTCAGCTGAAATCTTTCCAGAAGATTCAGGTGCGGCTAGTGCGTGAACTGGAGAAGAAGTTCAGTGGAAAGCATGTGGTGTTTATTGCTCAGGTAAAGCACTTAGAATCATAGAAATGTTGGTTTGAATGCATTCCTGGAGGTCATTTAGTCACAGCTTGTGCTTGAAGTAGGAAGGTGTCCAGCTTTAGATCAGGTCAGCCATGCCTCTTACCTTGCTGAGTCTTCAGAACATCTAAGGATGGAGATTCTGCAACCTTTCTGGACAACCTTTTCCAGTACTGTGCTACCCTTCTTGTCTTGTCTCTTCAAGGTAACAATAATATCATGCCTATTTTTCTATTAGTATAAAATGAAACAATACTTTTCTGACAATGGTAAATGCTTTCAACTATCAACCAAGGCTGTGTACTTTTACTGGTGAGATGTGTAGAAGTTCCTTGGAAGAAACAGCTTTTTCTTGGACTCTGTTATTCCCTCAGAACTTTGAGAGCAAACCTTAAAAGTAAAAGGGAGAAAATGCAGGCTTATCAGAGGAGGAAACAATCTCCAGGAGGTGTTCTAGTACACTGACATAGTTGAAGCGCTTAAAATTAAACATAGTGAAAGGTGGAGAGAAGACTTTTAAGTAAACTTCACCTCAAACCCGAATGTATGGGAGGACTTAAGCCAGGAAAAGGTAACGGGTGGCTGTGAGGAGAGAAACACTCTGGAGGTGTGTGTGGGTGTGGGAGGGACAATTAGTTGCTAGACCGAACCTTTTTAGAGAAAACTCTTGGTAATAAGATAGTAAAACACCCAAATTACCTTACCTTGATATTTTGTTTTCCATCAAGAAGAAATGCTTCTGACTCGCTTAAACTTAGCGGATGAAAATTTGCTGTTAGTATGATGGTCCATCCACATCTTGGATGAAGATGCATGTAGGATTAGTTTTGTAAATGAAGCACTTTGGTTTTTGAATAAGACCCAAAACTGTGTCTGGATTGTAGTAACCCCCCTCTAAATGCAGTCATGGAGAAGCTGTGAAGGATTGGTGGAAAATACCACACTGGCTGCAGCTGCATGTAATGGTCAAGATTTTGGAGTGTCTGTCCTTGCAGATAAGAAAACAAAAACTTTACTGGTTCAGTCTGAAATAAATACCTGTAACCTATTCTGAAAGTAGCATCTACTTAATCAGGGTTTGATTAGGATTGCTCTGTGCATCTCATTGACGCTCTTAATGCTTTAGGAAGATGTGACCAAGCTCTGTGGGACTGAGCCTTTAGCATGAAGATGGGAAATAAACTCAGTCAAAAATACCTTCTCAAATTTTGTTGAGAACTCTTTCCAAGGAAGTACAGACTCGGATTAATTACCTCTCTTGGCTATGCACTGGGTGGGGAGGGGAAGAAAATAGGAACCTTTCATTCCAGTGTATTTACCACAGGATCAGTACATGAGAAATAAAGCAGCAGCTGTAGCATTTCAGCTTCTGCATGTAATACCTACTTGTAATGTTGGTGTACCTTTAGGCATACTCAAGTCTCCCTTTTTGCTGCTTCATGCCTCTGCTTCTTTTAAAGTTCATATGAGGCTTTTCCTTCTTTTTGACTTGGTTGTAAACACAAAATACTCAGAAATTACTTTTTTTTTCCCCCTCCCCTTTTTAACAGAGAAGGATTTTGCCCAAGCCAACAAGAAAAAGCCGCACAAAAAACAAGCAAAAGCGTCCGAGGAGGTAAGTAAGTTATATTGATTCAATGTGACAGCCATCCTTAGTAACGTGGTAGAAAGTAATATATAGTCAAAGTTTTGCGAAAAGTCACTGAAGTGATTGGATGGTCTTGTCCTTAGTCAACCTGATAATATTTAAATTGCATTTCTTAGAAGGAACTCCATGTGTAGTTCCAGATACAGCTGGGCTGATTTTTTGGCCAGCAAAGCTGGCTTAGGAAAGCAGCCCCAGCTGCTGTCTGTTACTACACTGTGCTGCTGTCAAGCATCTCTCTGAAGTGGTAGGACGAAGCACTTCACGTGGCAGACTCCACACAAATGGCCGGGCTGGCACATGGGCTGTAACGAAGAAGGGAGGTGCTGGGGAGGGGAGTGGGTGCACATAGTCCTGCTGGCTCCCAATCTAACAGCTACACAAGCAGTCAGTGGGGCTGAATGGCCTCCCTGCTCTCACCTAGCCTGTTAGTGAAGCTCAAGGTATTTCTAGGTGTGCAACACTGTGCTGTGTCTGTGTTGGTGCCTCTTCTATGCTGCTTGCTAGCTTACTGCCCCCTCATGAAAGTGTTAGAAGTTTGCCTTCCTTCTGAAACATAGCTTGTTCCTATAACTTTTACGAGCCCTAGTTTGACACCCATGACATACCTAAAATTTTCAGAATTTCAAGCATGGATTTTATTACTGCAGTATAATGGCACACATCTAGCTGCAATTCTGCCTTGAGTGTGTGTGTGTTCCAGCTCCCTGTGGCATTAGAGCTGGCATTGCATGGTGCCTGGGAGGCTGGAGCTGTGCACTGAGCACCCTGTGGTGAGGAGGGAGGGTGTGCAGGGTGTCACTTTCTCAGCAGCCAAGCTTAGACTCAAAATACAACAAAACTGTGTGCACTGCAATGTGCAGTTACACAGTGTTTGTCTCCTCTAGCTATCCCTGTCTTCAGAAGGTTCAAATGATGCTGTAGGCACAGGACTTAAGTATTAGTGATACTTGTAACACTTGCAGCAGTGCAACAAGGGCAGCTGGAAACTTCAGCCATTCATCCTCGTACACTAAGAGAACTTGGTTCCGTTGTTCTAACTGCCTCGCTTTCAAACTGTTCACATTCAAGAACACAAATGTAGGCAATACCACAGTCTTTAACCATGGGCCATACTTGCCAATTAGACTTTTCATGTAATATCTTGCAGTTTTAAGCCAATTCTCTTTTAGGCAGATCAAGAAGCCAGTGTTTTCAAAACTGGGTCTCCTATGAACATACTCTGTGTAGTTGAAGATACTTGCACACTTAACTCTTCCAGTGAGTGCCTCTAGCAAAACCGCAGGTGGGAAAACTCATTTTTGACTTGAATAGTTTTCCTTAACTGTGTAGCAGTAAGGGCTGTTATAAGGCAGTATTAGCTATTATTTTGTGAATACTACAAAGCAATGTATGATCTAACAGGTGAAGAGCATGACTGTTGACTACTTACCATACAGTCATTAAACTAATACAGATAGTGTAGAACTTCGTGTGTATTTTTGCAGGACTTGTGAAAAGGTGTGATATTCTATCAGTAAAAATACTTAGGTTTTCAGGAAAAGCATTTCTGGTAGGCTTAAACCTTGCAGACTAGGAAACTCTGCAGGCGTGAGGACTTGTTTTAATGATATGAATGTGGCCTTTCAGCCGTACGCTTACCGCAGTGCATGATGCCATTCTTGAAGATCTGGTCTTCCCAAGTGAAATTGTGGGCAAGAGAATCCGCGTAAAACTGGACGGCAGCAGACTCATAAAAGTCCACTTGGACAAAGCACAACAGAACAATGTTGAACACAAGGTAAAAGAGAAAAAAAAAATCCTTATGCAGGATGGGGTGGCATTCTGAAATAACCTGAGAGGCTGCTTATGTGGTACAGCAAAAGACTCTTTTTTGGCTTTGGCAATGGAGAAGCCTCTATTGATGTTTGGAGTAAGATGGTAAAGATTCAGGCAAGACATTTCTTGAACTAAAGTTCAAATTCAGCTAGACTTGCCAAAACCCCTGGATTGTAAAGCAGCCAGTCTGTTCCTTCTTGGGAACAGATGGTGGCTTTTCTGGAGCAGAGCACTGAGTTTTGATCAAGGCTGACGTGCTTGCTACAGCCTGAAGACTCCAGTCTCTTGGCCTTAGGTTTTGTGAAATATGTTTGGGATAGCTCAGCTTCTCCAAGTCTCTCTTGCTTGCATGTCAAAAGTTCTAAATATTCTAAAGAAAACATTGGCTTTCTACGTAAATATTCAGTTGTCTTGATCTAGAAGAAAATAATCAGCCCCAGAGTTCACTTCAAAGTGAAGTCACCATGGGAAATAGCGTAGTACCTAAACTGTGTTAACATATATTTTCCTTTCTCATGCAGCTTATAAATCTGTCTGTCTTCACAGGTGGAAACATTTTCTGGTGTCTACAAGAAGCTCACAGGCAAAGATGTGGTGTTTGAGTTCCCAGAATTCCAGCTGTAAAGTGCAAAAAATGGCTGAATAAACAACTGTTGATATAACAGAGTAATCTCATTTAAATTTCTACTTCTGTAACATAGGTGGGGGTTAACTGGCTCATGGGATTTACCTGCCTTCTGAATGAGTGATGTTTGTGTATCAAGGCACTAGGTCACAAGACTTGTTCCTGATAGTGGAACAAGTCTGCATAGCAGCAGTTGTAACCCTGAAACATGGAGCAGTGGCACATACAGAACTGTTCGAATAATGCATTTTTGAGAAGGTGTAGTTTGAATTTGAGGTAACTTTCTTTAGGAAGTAGAATTGAATACTCATTTGTAGCTAAAAACAGACCTTGCAACTTCCTCCTATAACAACAAAAGGGCAGATGACCATTTCTGAACCCTTGGGCATTTTGCTTGACATGAACTGTAGTTTTCCGGATATTGATCCTGCTTTCAAAACATGTATTTTTTTTTATGTCTCCATATGTTAGCAGTACCTGTGCATGCTACCTGTATTGGGTAGCCTTCCTCAGACTGTGGGTAAAAAACAAAAGGCAGGGATAGATATGCAGGGGTGAGGAAATAGCTTCTGGAATGGTGTTTTAACATAGTTCAGTGTGTTCTTGCCTGTGTGATGGGGAGCAGGTCGGGGTGACTGGGTACATGGTAGTTGTCCAGGACTGTGCAGCAGTGCCCTGAAGGCCTTTAACCTGGGTAATGTTGAGAGGCACCTTCAGCAAGTAACCTTTTCCTTTGCTGCTCGGGGGAGTGTTTGACTTTTTGGACTGAAGCTTGTAAATGTACTGAGCAGTCTAGATGAATGTAGCGTTTCACTCTACTGAACAGGCTATTTTGTTACTTAGGATTAGCATTTAACACAGAAAAAGGTAGCTAATTACAGAGAAGACCTATTAACTGGAGTGTTAATTATGTAACAGCCAGCAGCTCTTAATAGCTTCCTTTTTTTTCCAACCTGAAAGTAGCTGGGAGACAAGGGCCACTCTATTCAGCGCCTTTGCATATCTTCCTGTTTTCTGCAGGTTTCTTCGCTTCCTGTGTGATACTTTTCTCCTACAGCTGCGAAGAGCTGAGAAGTTGAAATAGGTTCTGCATTTCTTTTGCCTTTGAAACTTGGACTGAAGCTTGTTAGGAGATGCTCTAACTTCCCTGTAATAGCACAGGGCAGATGAGAGCAGTAGGCTTTTACTTTGGGTTCAGACGACGCAAAGAGAAAGAATAAAGCAGCATATAAGCCTAGTTTTAATAACATCCTCCTACTCACTGAGATGACTGAAATGCACAAAAAAGTACCTTTGAAGAAACTTGCTTACCTTAAGGCCTTTCTGTTCCTGCTTTAGACTTCTGTCTCCAGAGCATAACTTTTATTCTAACACCATTTCTTGCCTAAGGATGAATTGGTAGGAGTAATATATCAACTTCCCCTCTAAAATGAGGGGAGTGCTAGGTATCTGGTAAACTGAATGTAAAAATTGAATGTTTTCAGGCATTGCCAGCTGACTGTGTGTGTGTGTGTGTGTGTGTGTGTGTGCGCGTGCGCGAATGTGTGTGTGTGTGTATATATATATATATATATTATTTTTTCCCTTGGGTCTTATTGCAAAGGCTTGTGAGGGCTCCATCTGAATTCTGAGAGTGAAAGGGTAACAAAGCCATCTATTGTTCCCATACCTACCACAGAAATGTAGATTTTTGTGGTATAAAGATACCAGACTGTGCTTGGTGAAAGACTTTTGTCCTGGTTTATTCACAGGCCCCTTGTGTGTTCACGTCACTGATACAGTCAGGCAACTCCCTTCATCCCTTGACAAGCAAATCAAATGAGTGTCTGCAATCTGGAAAGTCAGTTGATGCCATCTGGTCAAGTGCTAATGAGCGTGCCGGAATAACTGGTGTCAAATGTTGCCTTCACCTGAAGCAGGCTCCATAGGAGGTGATGCTAGACTTCACCTTTCATTTGCCGGCACATTTAAGCTCTGTTTGAAGGAGTGATTCCCCAGGAGTTCATCAGCTGCTCTTTGTGTTTCAAAAAGGAAAACAGTGCTGAGGTATTCTGTACCACGACCCTGTGCAGCAGCAATATGTGGGTAGCCCCAGCGTGGGGAAACATTGTATGCTAAAGGGTGTAGAAAGACCAAACCTCTCCTTTACTAGCCCAGCAAAAAAAAGAGAATTTTCTTCACCTACTAGATGCTCCTGATTTTAAAGCTGTCATCACTTGCTCCAAATGAATGCTTTCACAAATGCCTCCTATTTTCTTTAGTTGTGCCTTGCTTTTGGCCCTTAGAACAGATGTGTGCATGTGTTTCACTCCTGGTGTGACAGAACTGGAAGTTTTTGCATGGTAAGTTACTTGGCCTGTCTTCACTGCTGTGGTAATTTGATAAGGAGTAACATCGTGTGCAATTTACTCCTCTGAGTATAGGTAAGAGCATCTGGCAACCTTTAATGTGGTGATCCTTATACCATATCATGGTAAATGGAAATATTATTATTTCTACAGACTGCAAGACTCTATTTCCAATGTCTGCAGTTTTCCGAGACTTTGTAAATGGGAAACTTGGGTTTTATTCTGTGAAAAGGCTACGCTCTGGTGACAAGGAGAGAAAGAAGTGACACGGGAGCATCTCTCTGCACCAGTGGGTGTTCCCTGCAGGAAGCTGTATGTCAGGAATCTCAGGACTTGTGATTGAGCAGAGATGGTTTGTTCACCCTAAGCCGGTGTTTTCTCTCACTCTCAAGCTTTGCATGAAGGAGGTGCTTAGTGGTTCACACGATTTTTCCTTTATTCTGGCTCAATTTTGTTCTGCTTCTGGAACACTAAATAAGATACAGAGCCAGGCTTTGAACACAGTATTCTTATTTTAGAGATGGGCAATAGCAGCAAATAATGAAAAAAAAAATAGCAGTATTGCAAAAAAGCGTCAGCAAAAAAGGTTAGTGCAACAAAGTTAGATTTTAAACAGCTGTAAGCAAAACTGTCTTCGTTGCCATTTTGGTGCTGAACTTTCCATGCATTTCATGCCTCTTGCAGAAAAGAAAGAAAAAGGATCTGTTGCCTTCATGTCCATATAATTAGAGTGGTGCTGCCTACGCTATTTGGATGCGTTAATGGGATATGTGATAATATGGGAGATAGTATATGTACTGCGGTAGGTATGGAAGTCCTCACAAGTGTAGCTGTAAAAGGCTAATTTCCCTGTTATCTTGGCTGCACTCTTAGGGGAAGCCCGAGGAAAGGGGCCATGCCATTTACGTTGTTGCAGGAGCAGAAGGGTGTGTGGCTCTAGCGGCTGCCCTGTCTGCAGGGCCCAGCTGTGCCTGCTGCATCCCTGCCTCCTCGGGGGCTTCCCTTGGGAATGCTGAGCGAGACCTCCCTTATTTTCAGGAGCTGGAGCAGTGTTTGTAATGCAGCCTGTGATATGCCGAGCTCCAGCAACTGAACCCGCGTTTTAATGTATTAAAAGAGTTTGGGAGTTGGTGTTTTTTCATTTGTGGTCAAGGTGACTGGATGTTTTGCCCTTCTGAGGGGAGAATTAAGGCCTCCTCATCTTTTCCTAACAACAAAACTTTAAAATGGGTATTGTACTCTTACAAACATAGAGGTAACGTCCACTGACTGTGGAAAGAGTACAGGAATTCGCCTGAAGGCTCTTAAAAATATATTTCAAGTACTTTCTTTCCTGTTTTCTGTTAGCAGAATCCTCCCTGCCTTTCCCCAACCAGCTTGCATGTTTCTACATGCCTGTTTCTGTCCGTTTTGAGCCTGCCTTGCCCGTGTCATGCGCTTGCGGCCGGGGTGGCCGTTGGGGCGCGGATCCCGAGCAGCCGCTGCCCCCTCCGCCCCTGCTCGTGCCCCGGGCTGGGGGCGCCCGTTTCGGCCGCCATTTTAGTGTGCGCCTCGCTGCCCTGCGCCGCGCGGTGCTGCTCCGCGCGCAGGGGACGCTCAGGTCTGCCTGCGGGGACTGTCCCCCTTTTATCACTTCTTCAGGGAACCGAAATGATCTGCTTGTTTCTTTCATTAATCCCTTTTCCAAGGGGGAAAAAATTCCACTGCTTCTACAACATCCAACCTTTCTTTTGGAACTTCTTCTTTGCTAAGCCGCTGTTTTCTGCTACCTTTTCTGCAACCTCCCTTTGAAATAGAACTATTTCTCCCCTGAATTCCCTTTCTGGCCTCAGTTATTTGTGTGTTTATACAGGGCCAGAAGATATCTATGTAAATGTACAGTGCCTTTGCCATCGCAATGCAATCTTCAAAGGCTTGGACTGCAGTCCCTTTGCTACATTCCTTCCATCAAAGGTTCCTACTGGCAAAGGGCGCCAGCAGGACCCTCTGCAGGACCCAGTCCTGCTGCTGAGCCCCCCACATCGGCCCAAACTGCTTCTGAATTAGGTGGGGAGTCCTTTGTGGTCATCGTCCCCAGCGTGTCCTGTGCTGTCCCCTGCGCCCGCTGTGCATCTGCCCCCATCCCTGTGCTTGGGCATGTGCTAGTTGAATTAATTTTCTCCTGGAGGACGTTGCCCTCGTCAGCAGCACCTTTCCGGAGCCTGGAAGGCTCCAGCGCTGCTCTGCGTGCGGGTGGTGGGATGGAGGCTGCGGGATGCGGTGGGAGGGACGTGCGCTGGCAGCGGCTCACGGTGCAGCCCTCCAGGGAGAGGCTCTGCACCCCAGTGACAGCAGCTTAGCACGTAAATAAAGGAAACACACACCAAAAAAAAGCCCCAAGCGAACAAAAATACCCATTTAGCTCTCTGGTCCCATGATCCGAGCGCTTTTAGGTCTTGCTGCCCGGGGAGGTGAACGTGGCTCTTCCCACTGCTCTCCTGGCCGCAATGCTCCATGCCCGCGCGTTGTTCAGGCGCCGGCTGCCCTGGTGCTTGCTCACGGGGCGACCCCTCAGCCGCTGTCCTTGGAAAGGCCGGGAGAGCGGAGCAGGGCAGGAGCAGGGGGAGGGCGCGGGGTTTGGGAACCAGCTTTGCACAGCGGGCTGGAGGCTGCAAGAGAGGGCGTCCGAATGCCCCCTCCTTTTCCCCTTCCCAACAATGCAGAGAGTGATATCAAAAGGTAAAAAACCAAACCCCCAAAAAAGGCAGCCTTGAAGCACCCTGTCATGTGGATAATTTAGCACTTATGTTATTGTGGAGTGTTGGGAGCTCTGAAATAGTTGCATGTTTTACTCAGCGAGTCAAGAATGCTGCAGCCAGTTGCAAGAATGGAGAGAATTTCAGTAAGGAAAGCGTGTGTTTATTACCCACACAAGAGGCTCATATTCAGTGCTGCACTCAACGGTGTTTTTGTATCGGCTGTTGCAATTAAAGCAAAGCAAGAAAAGTGCTCTCTGCGGGCAGAGTGCGTGCGCAGCTTGCAGCTGAATAGATCTAAATGGTTAAAAAGGGGTTCTCTGCTAGGGAGGAGGAGGGGAGAGCAAGAGTGCATTCCCAAAAAAGTACATTCCCAAAATAAAAAGCTTACATCATGGACCTCTTC
The DNA here is from genome assembly GCF_000705375.1 of Tinamus guttatus. The sequence goes on along the minus strand of NW_010585658.1, from coordinate 135,002 downwards.
AGCTTTCCCACACTTCTTTCCTAATTATTGTCCTGCAGGACAGCTGATCTATTTCAAACAGGAAGCTGTTTACAGATAACACTTGCAACTGTTTTGTCTGATTTGTTGAACTGTCGAAAAGCAAAAGGCAACCTCTTTTCAAATTAAAAACTGTCAGACTTCTGTAAACAGCAGCAATGAGGTTCATCTGTGCAGTGTCCCTGCAGGCTCAGCGTGTTCGGCAGTTCCCATTTTCTCAGCGACCATAAGGTAAGAGAGACTTTTTCACTTTCACTGCTCAGAAACTTGTAGAGAAGGAAATCCGGGTGTCTCTTAAGGGATTGTCTTGTAGGCGGCAAAATGTGACTGGCAATGGCTGCATTGTAAGGGGAGGCATGGAAAGCAAGAGCGCTCCGGCTCTGGGGGACGTTGGACCTTTCTGCTTGGAAGCAGCCGTGTGGGTCACACACCCGGGGGGCACACGGACCCCATTCACTGCGGGGTCTGTACCCATCCTGCACAAACGCTGCTGAAAGCGCCATCCTTTGCACGAGAACGGGCGAAGCGGTATATGAATTTTAATTTTCATAACACTGAAAGCCGCTGCAGATCACTAATGGGTTGTAATTCCCGCTAACAGATAATGAGTATCTCAGCTTAATTCTGGAAACGCTCAGCGCTTCTCTGCATTCCCCTATTTGTGTTCCTGGGCTGTTTTCTGTGGTAAAGGTGGGCTTGTAATACGGCTGCAAACAGGGAGGGAAGAACTGACGTTGCAGAAGATCCAGAAAGGGTTAAGAATTATAGCAGGGAGTAATTAAGAGTAAACTCGGTGAAAGCCAAAAGAAGTTGCAAGTAGTGGCAAACAGGAATGTTTAGAGAAATTTAAAGATACGTAAATAAAAATGATAAAACCTTGATCCAAATGATCAGAAATATGCGAGTAAGCCATCCTGCACTGATGGGAAGGCCACGTGCCTGCTTCTCAGAGAGGGGATGTGAAAGAGATGGGGTTCACGAAGGGCTTGTGCGTTGCCGTTTGTCCCTCTGTGCATCCATACGTGTTAGCTGGCCTCACTCGTGGCAGTTTTCTAGCAAAACCCAAGGACTGCTGCAAACTGCAATGCACCGTTTTGTGCTGCATTTGCCACCCAGTGATGAGCTGGGCTGAAAATGCTCTGGCTTTGACACTCACCTATTGAAAGATTTTGAAAATCCAAGAATCTAGATTTCGAAATCAAGGAAACAAATTTCTTTCTACATGTTGCGCTCAGTGGATAAGACTTTCGATCTTATGTATTTGAACATTTTGCATTTACAGGCATGATTATTTAGGGAATTATAGAGATCAGAGCGTGTGAAGCAAAGTTCTCATTTATCAGAATGACATTACGATATATTCTTCTATGATGCCATGTTAGAAATATCCATGAACTCTTTTCATTAGTACTTCTGCTGATTGTAGCAGCATAAATAAGGTGTACAAATAATGTAGCCATGAAGCAGTGCTTTCACACTGATTGTTTCTTTCAAGAATGCTTGGACCATCTTTCTGAAAATTCCTAACTGTACTCCCTAAAACAAAATTGCTTTTTAAACAGACGTATAATAAAGAGAACATGTAAACTACATTTGTAGTCAAAATGGCACTTAGGCATGGTGTAGTCCCACAGCCAGCAACTAACTGCATTGTGAAGGCAGTATTAATCCGTTGTGTAACTTAAAAATGGCACTTTGTGTTGAGGGCTATTATGATGACTCTGAGTTACATTTTACATTATTTCTATTGCTTCATTTCAGTTAGTTTTAGGTCTGATGCACAAATCTTGAACCAGAATTGTTTTGAGATGAGAAGGCTTTTGACCAAATATTTTTTTAAGAGAAGTGTCAGCTTTCCAGGGTAGCTTAGTTCTCTTGTCAAAATATTTTGGCTGAAAACCAGAAAAGTTTAGCCCAAAATATGATGTCTCCTGGGAACTGTAGTTTGTGCTTTGCATCACATTTCACTATTGGCTGGGCTTCACGACTGGATAGTGTTTCCTATAAGGTCCTATGGTCAGGGACTTGATTTCCCTTGATGAAAAGGACCATTACGATGTATTTTGGGACACGTAGTCCAGTGACAGAGGTAAAGAAGAAGGGCAGAAGAGTGAACTGTAACAGAAGCCCCCTGGATTACGAGTGGAAAACTAGCTGGGAGGCGGACACCTTCCTAAAGGTGAAAGCAGCATATGATCCTATTTGCTGTGTCTTGGAAGTAAGACCCTTTGAGAAGGTCAGATGTGTCAATAAAAGTCTTGCAAGCTGCTTAATGGTTTTTATCCACACAAAAACCTATTCCAGGGAGAGAAGAGCATTTTAAGAACTTAAGATGTTGCCCATGGTTCTGCCAAGCTTTGTGCTAAAAGCGCTCCATTTTCTAAATTGGGAACTGAAGTTGCAAGGGACTAATGCTGGATTTTAAGACAAAGGCAAACTCTGAAGAGGTCAGGAGGAAAACAACCTCCTGGTCACCTAAAGCTTTAAAAATCCAGTAAATTCTTAACTGATTCTCACCAGTCTCACTACTTATATATATATATATATATATATATGTATATATCCCTCACTGATTTGCTTATAGCTGCATAAGACATTTGTAGGGAGAAGTGACCTGAAGCTGATTTTCTCAAGTGCATCACTTGACCATTCTCTTGTGTGTTGGGATCCAAGGATCCCTGGGGATCTGGATGCTGCACCACAGCAGCTCACTGGAAATGCTCGAGAGGGAGAGGGGCTTCTGCCCCTCTGGTGCCCTCCTGGTCTTTCGGGTAGGGATACTTTGAAAACTGGGATTGAAAATACAGCTTTATAGAGGTCCTTCTGAAAAGCTGGCTGCTGCCCGTATCACTTTTTACATGATAATCTACTGGCTGGTGGACATACGGAGAAGACAGGAGACCCGCAGTCAGTTCTCTCCACAGCTTTCAAATCCACATCTCCCATGTGCTGCAAAGGTGCCCTCATGACTAAAGGATACAATAATTTGAATACAGTAATTTTTTTTTGTTGAAGTGGGGCTACTGCACATCCAAGATTGCATCCGCAGCTCTCAGAATAGGTTCTGATTTTGATATCTGGTTAGTAATAATATAAAAATCTAGCTAAGCAGAATTCTCTTCTTTTGGCATGACCATTCCTTTTCAAAATCTACCATGCAAATAAGAGGTATCTCACCACCATGTATTGGAAGTGAATGGCAATTTTTTGTGTTAATATTCATGTTTGTGAATTCTTTAGAGGATGAACTGCCTAGAAGAGCGTGGACAAATCTCCTTAAAGGGCATAAATGGGCTAGGTGAGAGCCTAGTGTCTTGTTACACACTTCAAGCAAGATGTTGGTGATTTCTGGTCTGTGCAGTAGGAAAAACTTTGGCACCTACATTTTCTGACCAAATCATAGACATCTACTGCATGCTAGGATGACTGAGTTGTTAGGAGAACGTTTTGGATCTTTTGTTTGGGCTTGCAAAGAGCTACAGATGCAGATTCAGTGGGACCATTACCAGTGCTGACTTAGGTCGCTCGTGTCTTGGGGTGCCAGGGTAGGGACTGTGGGTGAAGGAGGGAGAGGGGATGAGAGAAATTGCTTTAACTCTCACTAATTGATGGCAGTGGGGCTTGGGAATCAAGGTGCACCTGTTCCCTGTGCTTAGCTTATTGGTCTCCAGCTTTGGTCTTGGTATGGCTCACTGTGGTTTTTGAAGCTGTTGTTATGTTACACTAATGGCAGAATTTGCCTTAATAGTAACAACAAAAACCCTACAGATAGCTCTCTTAAGATTTCTGGTTTGCTTTGCTCAGTAGTTTTCAGGCTTACTTGTGCATCCTTCCGATTTCCCTGTGCTGGTGTTGATGATCTTAGCAGGTATTGAAACTTGCTGACAATAGTTTTGCTTTTATTTACTGTCTTTAGTGGGCCCCGTTGAAATAGTGTGTGAGGCTCTGAGAGACCATGGATCACAGGCTGGATAGGTCTCCATCTGGTCTGAATGCAGAGGGCACTTTTCTCCTTCCCATCTGCAGGAGGGCAGAAGAGTAAAGCCTGTAGGAAGTGCAGTGCACAGAGAAATGGAAGAGTTCATAAATCGTTCACCTGCACTGAAGAAGGCACCAAAATAACCAGCATCAGCTTTAAAAGGTTTCACAAGCATGTCTTACTTTAAATGATTTTCGTACTCCAAAGACTACTGAGACTTAAGAGGAAGCAATAAAGCATGGGAGTTTTTATAAAGACATTATGTAACATAAACAGACCATTATGATTATCATCAGAGAAGGATTTACAAGAGATCATCTAATATTTGGGATCTGAAACAAACAACTTTCCCAAAATAGTAAGTAATTTCTGAAGAATCTGACAATGTTGGATGGCATGGTCAAAATAAAAACATCAGATGACAGCATCAGAAAAGAGTGAAAGCCTCACACAAGAAGAAGCAAAAATGTCTTACTATTTAGAGAAGGAAAAATGCCTTTCACCGAGTTCTCTTTTAGGAAGGGTGTTAAAGAGCAAACATGTCTCTGAAGGCCCAACTAGTTAGTGTACAAGAAATGTTAAGGAAACTGCTGTGGGGATCGAATGGAAGAGCAGAGAGCAGCGCTGCTCACGTTGCAGACGCGATGAAGACTCCAGGGTGATGTATTTGCCAGCAGCTCGTGCAGACGCATTTGCAATGCTTCTCTCTAGCTGTGCAATGAACTTGCACCTGAAAACCAATTCAGTGATGAAGCGAGTTGACACAACAGGAGCCGTGTTTTGAGCTGAAGCTAAAAAACACCTTTATCAGAGGTTTACTTCCTCTGCTGTGTAAAACCTTTGTCTTAGATTTGCCTGTTTTGTAATTTTAAGTTATAAAATTATATAAGTTAAATTTAAGCTTTAAATCATGTTATATATATAAAACCATCTCCTTATGTCTGCCTCATCTAAATAATTCTGGACATAATCTTAAAAGATTAAATCTTTAAGGGAAAAGTATAGGTTTTTCAGTTCTGCAATCTCCTTTTGTTTGAATTTTCACTGGCAATCCATGAAAGGAATTTTTTTCAGAGTTCTTACAGATAATATTTCCTTATTTTGTTGAGAAATAATGAGGATGAACGTGATTTGTCAAGAAGAGTCCTTGTGATTTGCTTCCTAGGTAAAAATGTGAAAATTTCTGCCAGTTTCTAAACACCTTCATGTCTCCAGATCATGTCTCCAGAGTGTTCAGGTTAGACTCTTTTAGTTTGAGCTGCCTGAGAGTCATAGGTGGAGACAACCTTACCACCTTGGCAAGGTCTGTGGAGATAGATAAGCAGAGATGGTGTTTGCTAATGCTCCAGAAGCGCTTTGAGTAACCATTCATTTCTACGCAGGCCGTATCACTGCTGTGTCTCCTTCTACAGCACTATGGGGATAATGGGAACTATTAGTACCCTAGGAAAAAAACGGCATTCTCTACAAGTGCTAGGGAAGTGTTATCTTGTTATCATCCTTCCTTTGCTCAAGTCAAGTGGCAGATGGTGGCATTTCAGCCAGAACAAGGCCAATGTAGTTTTTAATACCTCCCATAAACCCTCTTTTTTTCTTTGCTGGTACCTAAAGCTCTAGTAATAGTTCCTGCCCCTGTCAATAACCTAGAAATGCTGGACAAATCTGCACTGAGCCATGGGAAGGTGTAAGTGATCGCTGCTTAGCTGGCATGAGGCTCCTGGATACACTGCAACTGGCTGTGGTCACGTTCCGGCCGTGTGAAGATGCATCTGCTGCTACTGTTAGAAAAGTTGCTAAGTACAAAAACAGGTAGAGATCCTTACTTAATGTGTCTTATTATATTCTTGCCTAGAAACACACATTATTAAAAGAAAAAAGTAAAGTCTCAGGGATCTGGTTAGATGGACAAGTTTTAACAAAACATTCCCAAAGGGAGTTGTCATTCTTAGGAGTCTTTTGGTAACTGGAGGATCTCAGGGAGAAGATAAGGGAACTAATACCTCCAATTTATCTGAATTCAGGTAAATACCCCTGTTTCCAAATTATGTTCTATACATTATATCAATTTCTTTCTGAATTCTCATTTATCTGAATTCACATTTCTGTTTCATTGGTCTCAAAATGAGACTAGATTGTCAAAAGCTCCTCAGACCTGCTTGTAATCACTTGCGTGCTCTTAATTTTTTAAGTCTTTGGTGTAGACTGGTGCATTCTCTTTATAGCAAAACTCTGAATGCACATGTCATGGTAAAAGAGTTGCTTTCGGAAATGTATGCCACTGAAGATACCCTTTCAACTGGCTTCCATTTGGCATACCTTGTAAGTAGGATTATGAATGTTGCTGGTAATATAGACTGATTGGCCTAACTCTGCTGTAGCATCCTGGCATAAGAATACTTTGACCTCTGTATGTATGAAGTCATCATGTGTCTTTCTCTGTGTGTGTTTTTACTAAGTTATGTCAAATCCATACAAGCTTGATCTTAACAGCCATAGCTTGGTGTTTTGTTTGTTTTTCTCCTTCATCTGGGGAACTACTCCTGGTAGGTTTCCCCTACTTCGGTTTCTTTTCCCTTACCTGTGCCAGGGAAGGTGCTGGGTCCTAAGAGTAAAAGGAATGTTGAATGACACCATTGCTGTTTAGTTCTCCCTTGCCTATTTCCTTGCCCTGTGAAGATATGTGGCTGCATTCTCTGTAGCTTGCTTCTTGCTACTGGTGCTCTGTTCTTTTTTCCTACATTGATACTTGGTCTCCTGAAGATATTGTCTCTGTATCACCTATATAATTAATTCTGTCTTTTCCCAGGCTCCTGGGAGCTTTAGCATAGGATCAAAAATAAAATGTTATTTGGTCTTTGCAGATCTGCAGCCTGGGAACAATTATAATCATCCATTGAAATTGGATTGACATTTCCCCAGGTTAAATGCAGGATTTTGATCATGCATGCTTATATATCATGTTATTTTGTTATATCCAGGATATAATTCCGAGAAGTATGTCCTTGTCATTTGAGGATAACACTCTTGGATAATTTCCATGACTCTTGGTGACTTGCATGCTATTGCAAAATGTCTCTTTTTGTGGTATCTCCTATGCTCTGTATCTTTTTTTCTGGATATTATTTTCCACTGTGGCCTGGTATTTTGCCATATCTCTCCTCCTGTTAAAAAGTTCCCACTCTTTAATTATGTGTAGTATTTTTTTTTTTTCTTCTAGTGAACTCAGTCCCATTACTTCTTTCACTTACACATCTTTCTGTTCTCTGTATGCTGTTAGCACATTAGGGCAGTTTTATAATGCATTAAAGGCCATTTCAGCTGCTGCAGGGAGCACTTCAATCCCTGTCTGGCAGCATTTTTCACAGGAATGGATGGTCATTTTACCTTACCAGAACCTGAGCAGCTAAATCAGCTGAGAAATAACCCGACAAAAAGAGAGAGAGAGCTTTTTACTGGTTTAGCAAGCTGAGCTAGCCCAGTATGGCATTAGACGACTGTTGGTGATGGTACCAAGAAGGAAGGGTCAGCAATGTGTGGCTTTGGTGGGTGAGCTGGGCTCTTATTAGCCTTCCTACGAGTTTGGCTTAGCTAACTAGTAAGGGTGGGAATCTCCTTGCCCAACTTTATGTATCTACAAGGCTGAGCTTTCTTCATAGGCAGCCTCTAGAGATCCATTTATTTGACTTGACTTAGGATGAAGTGAGTCACTGTACATCATTCCTCTTATGTGATTATAGGAGGAACTAGGGGCAATTTTCTCAGACTTTGAACCTAAGCCAAGGGAGCTGAATCCTGCCCAGGGGTCTGCTTATAATTTTGGCTAGACTGAGATCTGCTGCTAAGCAAAGTCATTCTGATAAACAACTACCATCTCTTGGTGCCAAGGCTACTCCATCCCTTAGTAGCTTATTTTTTGTGGTCTCATCCTTGCAGTATTCAGAAGCAGGAAGCAGTAATCACTCTCTGCCTCTTGGTTCTTCAAATTGCCTTTTAATGTAGCTTTTGCGTATGTAATGTATAAGCAGACGGGAACAAAAACTGCTTCTACTTTGCTAAGGTTTTAGGGATGTGGAGAATTGGAAAGGGGTGCCTTGAAGTTTCAGAAATAAGATAGTAAGTGATCTGTATCTATGTAAGGAAATGTACACTATTCTTCAAATCATTTGCTGATTCTTGGTGATCCCTTGATATTTTAGTTCCTACAAATGCTGGTAGGGATACTATCAGGTTCTTGCGTATATACTTTATAGGAGCCAGGCTGAACTGAGGCAATTTAGATATAGTTTAGAAGTACTAAACACCTGTATTTGAACCTGGTAGGATTTCGGAGTGGGTTTCATCCGACATGTGGCATCCGATATCTGGCACCAAAAATCACAAACTCTTCCCGTAGATTATAGCTGCAGAGGAGGAAATAGTAGAGCTCTATTCATTTAACAGAGCCATTGGATAAAACATTGTGGGAGAAATTTTGTTTAACATTTCCAGTTATCTCTAACCAATACTTTACAAAGACCAAGGTAAAATTCTAGCTGAGTGTTACTCTATATCATCTAAAACACTCTACACAGAGTGATACATTTTGGGGCTTAGGGGCAGGACTCATGTGGGTCTCATCTCCTAGTTACAGGTTTTGAAAACATGCTTGCCCCCTTTTTGTGACATTTTCATCTCACCCTTGCCAAAGCCCATTTTTTACACTTTCAGCCCAGAAGATAGTAAGTTATTTCTGACATAAACTCATTGACTTCAGCAGAACCCCATCAGAAAAAGTTGTCTCACAGTTTTTAAAAACACGATTCTTGCTGAAAAGTGAAGCTAATATTCCTGTCCATGGCAAGGGCACCTATGTTATGCAGGCAGAACTAATAGTCGCTTAAATCTCACAAACACTGATTGAGGAAATAGCTCTGCTGAGCCAGGCTCAGAGCACTTTTAGGAGTAACCCTGAGCTAGGCTTAGCTCCCAGGTAGCTCGGGTTCACTCCTGTGCCCTCTGCAGGAAACGTCCCTGCTCTTCAGCATCAACAGCACATGAGATGTGTTGCTGCTCTGCTTTGAGCTGCTGTACACTCCATAGGTTTTGCAGAGACTTCCTAACCACAGCAGTTAGGGTCCCCATTTGCAGAATCCTACAGCCTTAACATTTAGGTATTTTCTCTCTTTCAAGCCCATTGCTTTAACCTTTAAAAAGACACTTAACATTTAACTTTCAAGCACAGCAGTGTTATGAAAATGATTACCTGTGGTTTAAGTAGCTTTATCATTGAATCACGTTTGTATTCTGGCTAAATGACCAACACTTGCTTACACAAGGTAACAGGTGGGGGAGCTGGGAGGCGAAACATGAGAGAGCTAAGATGAAGTCAGAGCCTATAGCTACACAAAACATCCATAGGCTAGGCTATCAGCAAAGCTGCAACAGAGAAAGGCCAGTGACACAGGATTCATGCACAGTGTGAGAGGCATCCTCTCCAGGGGTGATCCGTAGCCCCTGGCCAAGTGATGGGAAGCGACTTGTACACAGAGCGCTGGAGGGTCGTCCACTCCCAAGAGCTTATCAGCCTGGATTACACAGAGCGCTGGAGGGTCGTCCACTCTCACTCTCCCTCCTGGTCCCAAGAGCTTATCAGCCTGGATCTCCACTCAGCCTTGGTGTTACCCAGGGCAAAATTAGTGTTTTTTTTTTTCTTTTTTTCTTTTTCTAATTCTTTGCTTGAAGTCTGTGACACAGCCAGCCAGTCTGGCATTTCAACGGCACGATTTACCAGGCATGTGTTGTATCCATTCAGATGTGGTGTAGAGCCCGTTGAGGCATTTCAGGACAAAGTGTCTGCTGCTGGGATGTTCTCGGAGGTGCTGGGATGTGGACGAAGGACCTGAAAAGTCATGGGATTGAAAGCTGTTGAATGTGGGAGACGTTTCCATCCCATTCATCCATATTATGGATATATCCATATAGTGCTGACTCAAACTCAAATGTGAGTCCACATTTTGTCTAGACATGGGCTGGCACTGCAGACATTTGTGTGTGACAGTTAATCCAGAAAGTAAATCAGATTATTTAGAATGAAGTGCACTTGTTTTCAAGAGGAGAGAAAACCATACCTCATTAAGAGTGAAAACAACTCAGAAATAATAAAATAAAAATACCTCAAAGAGATGCTAGAACCCCAAACAAGAATTAATTAGGATTATAGAGAGAGCTGTAGCTATAGCTATTGGCTGTCTTGAGCATTAACACCGTCAGGCAGCATTTTCCTGCTGCTTTTTTTTTTTCAGCCATTTGGATTCACCGGGGCAGATTGTGGTGCCGCTTCTAGCATGAGAAGCAGATTGCGATAAGGCATCGGCCCTTGCAGCACGGCCCCGGGCTGCTGCAGGGTCGTCACACATTTGCTGGCTGATCTGACCTCCAAGCTTCCCACCTGAAGTGTGGAGGGTTTAGCAAGGAAGCTCAGGGTCACTCGCTTGGCAGCGGCAGGACTGGTCTCAGGGAGATTTTGAGAGATGCCTGCGGTGCTCTGAGCTTCGGTGCTTCCCTGACGACCTCTCAGGGACTTGTCCTTTGGAATATGGCCTAGGAAAGCTCCCCTCTCAGCAAGGGAGGCCCATACCCTAACACTCACAGGTCTCAAAAGCTGTTTTAAAATTACTGTGCTATTTGCATTGCTATGAAAACAGAGACATTTCACTATTTTTTTGTCCATATAAATGCTGTGTTTTACTCTTTCCATTTCTCCAAAACACTCCACTTGGGACTTCGCTTCAGTAATGGGTCACCATTATCAGTGCCTCTAGTTTGGCTCTTAACCCCTAGCTAGATACTGGAAGCATTTCAACTTTTACAAGTGCTGAACATCTTTGGGTTTCTCTCTAGCATTGCTTTTTCTGGTGTTGATGATACTCCAGAGTCAAAGATAAAGACTATATTTGAAAAAGATGAGCTGCCATCTCTTTCTGAGGACTAATTTCAGTGGGATTTAGTCTTCTAAATAGCCTTTGCGACTCAGAGTCCAGAAGGATTTGTAGACAGGTCAGAAAGGCAAAGAATTCTCCATGGTTTTAAAATGAAGGACACTGCTGCAACACATACCTGGAGGTCAAACTCTTGTTTCAATTATCTAAAGCAATTTTAATTGCAAAGGGAACGTTTCCTTTTTAAAGCAGGAAAAGAAAGGGTGGATAAAGTGATACCCAAGGTGTTTCTGTTTGGATGTCTTCTACTAATTTGTCCCTTTACTGCAGTTACAGACACTATGAATCTGCCCCCTCTTCAGAGATTTCCACAGTTATTTTTTTTCTCAGGCTGAGCTGTTTTGCCAAGAATCCATGTGGGGCCCAGGTGCTGGAATCTGGCTGCTGCTCAAAAGTGCTGTTTTCTAGCAGAGTTCCCTCAACGTCCTGGTGCGACAGCCTGTTTTCTGTGCAAGCTCGGCTCTCCCCAGCTCACGGGGTGCCTCCACTGCGACCCTGAGGCCCCGAGTTCTGCAGCAGGCCGTGCTTTCCACCATCTGCAGAATGACGGTGCCTTCTCCGCGGCTTAGGCCCCCCTGAGAAACCCTTCGTTTCTGCCTAACAGCCCTGACAGCTCTGCTGCTGCGTGCCTGCCTCACGCTTGAGCTGTGTAGGAGTCTGCAAAGAGAGATGAATATTTAACATACCTGGAGGCTTTGATCTTTCAGTTGTAGTCTGGCTACATCTAGCACCTCTAAAATGCAAAAGGAGGAGGCAATTTTTTTATCCAATAGTGCAGAAGTGGTGCACCCTCCTAATTGCAATTTCTTCTTCTGTCTCGGCTCATTTCATCCACATCTTCTGCTTCTCTGTAGAGAATCCCTATTGCCACACTACTGGAGGAATGTCTCCTCCATCATTTCTAGGTTTCCAGGCTTTTAGCTGAATATCTTCACCACTAAGCTTGCAAGCTTTTTTGTCTGCCCTTCTTCTGGGTGAGGTGCTCTCCTGGACTATAGGACTGTGTTTGTAGGCTAAGGCAGGAACCACATCTCTGCTTTCCTGGCCAGCAGAGCGTGGACATGATTGCTGTCCAGGACGACCCAATTCTCCATCCCTCGAAGGTATCTGACTCTCTTCTGAGAGTTAAATGCTTATTCTTAGATGTCCAAATGAGACTTTTGGGCACAAACCTCTGTCAAGTCTTCTTGGCTGGCTGTGACAGTGACGGATCCCTGATTTCCCATGTGTGGAGCGTTGGTCCCCACCTGGACACTGCAAAGCCTGTTCCTGACATGGAACCCATCACTTTCAATGTATCAGCACTGACTAGTTCAAAATCCTCCTTGGACCTACAAGACTTTGAAGGGAAGATGTGGGGAAACTCCCTTATTCTCAGCATTTCTTCTTGACTAGTCTCTCTTGCTCCCTCTTTCACTTGCTGACTGTTGTAAATCATGTTCATTGAATCCCAACACTTTTTGTATATTGTAGAAAGAGCCAAGACTGTCTACTGTGGGTACTGCAAGCTCCTCTAGAGCACTTCCAGAGTGGCATGTACCCTGCAGAATCTCCTTTCGGGGAAATGTGTCCAAATCCAAGCTTAACGTATCTGAGGTAGTTTGTCTGGTTTGTGCATTAGGCTATTTGGGAGAAGAACATTATCAAGGATATCTGATACTTCACAGTTATGCCAAGATAGTGTTCAAGTAGTTTATAAGCCTTAGAAAAAAGGCCCTGGATAACTGGTTTGGTTTCTGCTCCTGCTGAGGTGTTGTGCAGGGAATGGAGCAGATATTTCTGTCCGTGGCAGCAGAAGCTTTAAGACAAATGCTCACAACTCTTCTTCTTCTTTTTTTCTTTCATTCTTTTTTTTTTCTCCCTGCCTTCTGCAATTTTACTTTTCTAGGTCTGCCTTTATGTTAAGCTCTCTCTTCCAGGCCCAGTCCCTCATCTCTGAGGTGGCAAAATTCAATTTTACCTGTCTTGAGAATCTCTGGGTGGTCTTGCTACAATTGGGACAAAACATTATGTGGTCTAAATATACGAGCATCCTAGCTGAAGTCTGTGCTTCTGGGGGTATATGCACGCCTAGCAATACATGAGCTAGCTAATTTAAAGATGGTTCAGGCACATACATACGGGTGGCAGTCTTAGTAATTTTTATTATATATCATATTGCATAGTATACTGTGAAAATGTGCATATAAACATACACCGAAATTTAGAGAAAAGACAGAGGCCTTGAAAACAAAATCATTACATTACAACTTAGTATAAACTTCCTTTTTTTCATCCACACTCTTTTGGGTCTTTTTGAGATTGATGAATCTCATGTATGAAGTAGTTCAAAGCTGTCCTATACCAGGCAAGTTGTGGTTGTGACGAATACGTGACATTAGTCACTCTTCCTTATTCAATGGGAGGATTACTCAGCACCAAAGATTTTCACCAGGGCTCATGTCCTGCTGTAGCCCCTTAGACTTAGAGATGCCCAGACCTGCGCACTGACTCCATGTCTGTGCTGGATCTACTTTGCTTATTTTTGTAAAGACTCAGGGGGATGAGGAGTAGTGTAGTCCAGCATTTTTGCTCTAGTTGTTTGCTCTAGATGCACATAGCTATATTGTGGCTATAAAAATGATATACAGATACTTTCTGCTGAAACTCTGATATGACTTTCAGCTTCTTTGGTGTAGTACAGAGCCTTGGTGAAAGAATGACTGGAAAAAACACATCAGAAGTACATAAATAAAACTTTTTTGTCAACAATATTTCTAGTGACCTCCTGGAGACCAGCTTTTGACAATCCTATCACACCAATTCCATTTCTGCACCATTGCTCTCCAAGATGTTTCTTCACAACCTGGTATCAGGCAAACCATTTCATGGGTAGGCTTAGAAAAGGATATATTTAAGAGTTTTTTTTTTTTTTTTTTTAGGATTTATTGGAGACTGTGGTGTATCTTCATTGCATAAGATGGTGAAATATTATCTCTCCCCCTCCCCACAGATGAGTCAGGTGAGGGCTCTTGTGCCAAACAATTTACTGGGCACAATTTCATTGCTCAGGTAGATGGAGAGTGAAATTACAGGCTTTAAGGTTGGTCTCATCACCTATCAAATTGCCTCTTTAGAACAGTTTCTATTCTGTCTAAGTGTCAATTTAGTACTTACGTCTTTAAATGCAAGCCCATATACTAGATTTTCTTCTTTAACCTTACAAGATATCCGCTTACTATTGAGAGACAGTAAACACAAAATTACCTGTTTCTAGCTTTACTTAGTATTTTTATTAAGAGCAAAGAATTTTATTCAGAATCTTATCCTAACTAAATTTAATCTTACCCAGGCTAGTGCCAAAACAAATAAGTGCTACTATGTATTTCATGTATGTTTGAGGAATGTACAACCTGCTTGGAGGACCTGCACACATTCTTTCCATGCTGCATGGGTTATGGCATGCAAAAATATATTGCCTTCATAACAGGGTGCTGTATTTGTTCAGAAACTGTTGAAAGTCTTTGGAATTCTTATAACTGTTTGTTCATTCTTCTGTTTAGGAGTCAGTGACCTGTAAGAGCTCATTATGAAGAAAGATCTGGTTTTCTTGGTGACTCTAATTAGCCTTGCCTTCCTGTCACTGCTAAGATCTGGATATCCTCAACATATAGCAGAAGAGTCCTGCTCTGTTCAAATTCTTGTTCCAGGCCTCAAAGGTAATGTGGAAGTCTACTCCATCATCCAAATACTTTCTTTTTAGCAGGCTAATTTGCACCATTAACAGTTACTAACTGAGGCAAAGGAGGTGCCTTTCAGTGGTCCTCTCATTTGTCCAGTTCATAGCCTTCCTATAAACAGAGTTTTAAGGTCATAAGATGAATTAATGCCTGTTATTAAAAAAGAAAGTATGGTTTAAAGAATGCATGCCGAGGTTTCCAAAACCTGCTCCTGGGGAACAGTGCTTGCTACTCTGATGGGTTACTTGGTTGGTTTCTTTGTGCTTCTTACCCTCCAGAGTACTACACATGCACAGGGGCTGAAAAATCAGGCTCCCCATTACCCTTGGAGAGGTTTTCACTGCCGTCTTGAGATGCACTACAAGGAATTATTTTTTATTTTCTAGCCTTCTGTATGCTGCCCTTTGGGACTAATCTCCATTGGTTTTAAAAGCCCTAGTGCCTTTCCAAAGAAATAAGAAAATAGAGGGCTTTCTTTTGGCATTTTTACAGATTCTACAGATTATTTGGGCAAAAGCAACATTTCTACCAAATATGGCCTCAAAACATTGCCCAACAAAGATGGCATAGTAAGTACTGGTCTTTTATAATAAAGAAGATATTAATACTGATATCTTAGAAAGGAAATAATCATCTGGAAAGAATTAGCATTTTAAAGCAATAATGTTTATTGCCACTGTGGTGTGAAATCCCATCTCCATTATTATAGTTAATAACAATAATTCCTCTCATGAAGGCTATGATATTTCTATCAGACTGTAATACCCATGAGTATGGAGAAATGCCTATTGACTAGGAAAGAGACCTAAACATTCAAGCCACTGCTTTGTCAGTAAACATAAAAAAAAGCAAAAAAAAAAAAAAGCACAGCTAACCGCAGAGGTTTTCTGGCAGTTATGCATTTCAGTATCTCAAAATGACACCTGAAACCTGCTGCTAACATTACATAAACCTTGATTTTAACCAATTGCCTGAGGTCTAAAGCATGGATCTAAAGTATGCCAGATCTGTGCTGGTGAATCATTCAGAGAGACAGCAAGACTCAGGTGCTGTCACACAGTTGCAAAGCCCAGCCATGGTTTTGGCTATGAAGTAAATTGCCCTTTCCAGACACTGCCTAGTTTGGATGTGGCTGCCCTGCTTTGAGGGCCTGAACTGGGAGGGTGTGGGTTCTGCTTGGCCAGCTGGCTATTATTTCACATATATCAATCATATATTTATATATATCATATGTTTATAATGATTATCTACGTAAGAGATTTACAGCTGCCTGAATTGAAACAGAAAAAAAAAATTAAAAATTTACTTCCGTATGTGGTCTTTTAAATCTGAATAACAGTTTTACTTTCTATACATTACAATCAGAAAAACCAACCAAACAAAAAAAACCAAAACCAGCATTAGTTTGATATGTCCAGATCTTCTGAGGTTTGATGAAACCTTGAATAAAACTGTTTCCTGTATTTATCTGTTTTATATGATGTGCAATAGGCACAAGATACTGCTGTTTATGTGACCCATATAGCATGACACTCTCATGTTTAATATGTCTTGTCTAAAGGCACACAGATCAATCAAATCATCGGACCACAGTGCTGCAAACCAAAGCTTTCATATGAAAAGTTGTCTTTGTTGACAATGCAATGACCATTTTTGTGACATGAAGGACCATTGTTGTTACTACTACTACTATTATTATTATTATATATAACTGAGTTTTAAAAACATATAAGGAGTGTAATAATAATCCTGGCCTTTTATCAGGAGGTAACTCTGAGCCAGGAAACAACAAAGGAGCCTGAAACATTAATGATTTTCATTCCACTTCATGAGACACCAGCACTGCACAAGTGATAGAGATTGATGCGCAAATGCAGTGAAGCACAAAATGGCCTGATGCAGCCTAGCTGGTTAATGCGAAATCTCTACAACCCCGTCAGTGCTTCAGCTACACTGTCAGAGGGGCTGGTAATGAGATACTGCTGTCACCTCCTGGCACAGCTCCAACCCCCTTCAGCGGCCAAGGTTTCCTCTCCACAGAGGATCCATGTGGCTGTGTGCCCAAACTGCGGCTGTCACGCAGCGTGAGCTGCTCACCACCTCTTAGACTTGCCCCTGCTCCTCCTCTGCTGGCAAAATCCCAGAGGATGGAGGGCTGGGCCTCCACGGGGCTCTGGCACCACCACCACGGCTGCTCGCTGGTGGCACGAGTCTGCTGGGAGGTAGTGAGGGAAAGGTGGGAGACCATGGGATGCACAGAAGAGAAAAAGAAGGAGGGTTCCTTCAGCCTAAGAGGTGGTGCAGAGCCCAAAGGAGGTGGTGAAGGAGAAAGAAATAGGGAATATATACCCAAAAGTGGGGGAGCATAATGGAGGAATTTTAGAACAGGGAGAGATAAGATAAAAGGAGGGCTCAAAGAATGAATGGAGAGACTGGAAACCATTAGAAAATAAGAACTAGAAAACACAAAGCCAATTAGGACCCCATTAAAAAAAAGGATTTTGGAAGTGAGGATGAGATGAGAATGGAGGTGGAATGGAAGACAGTCAGTAAAGACATTGAGAAAAGAAAAAAGGCACAAATGAGTTTAAGGTCAGCAGGTAGTAGGGACAGATTATATACAAATATATATATATAACACAAACAATATAAAAGGGTAAGATGAAGGAAGGAAGGGGAAGTACTGAGGTACAGAAAATCCAGACAGCAGAATGATCTGTGCTTTAAAAAGTCAGTAACATTAATAAAGGGAAAAATGTATTGCATGTGGAGAAGGTGAAGTCTTACTGTATCACTCACTCACATTCTTCCCAAAGTGCTGTTCCCTCTGAAAGGCCCATCAGAATGAAGTTACTCCTATTGTAGAGAAAAAATAACAGAAAATAACATGTGTGCAGGTTTGGGAAAACCTCCTGCTGTTGCTGCCCTTCCTCTGCCTTTCCCCTGCCGAGCAGGGGATTTCATCCTGCACAAGCTTTGCATCCTCAGCTTACATACTGCTCCGAGTGCATGCAGCAAAGCAGGGACTTGGGCACTGCAAAGCTGAATTAGACCGTGCTCAAGTCCTCATGGCCGAGGCTTGCTGCTTAAGACAGCTGAAAACAAAAACTGCAAGGTAGAGCCTGCAATAGCGTAACCTGCTCTGAGGGAAGGTTTCTGACAGACCCCCACTAAGGAATGCAGTGTCATCTTATTACGGGAAAAAATGCAGGCGAGCATAACGGCCTGAAGCAAGAGTGATCTATTTTATTGATCCCTCCTGCACAGCATTCACTCTGAGGAACGAGTAAAGCAATAGGCTGTAATAGCCTGCTCTGAGCCTCCAGAGAGATGGAAAAGTCATTGACAGGATTTATCTTGGGGAGGCAGAGAACTCATAACCAGCCCGGGGTGGGGAATGACATTAATGCAAAGCCTATTAGTTACCTGATAATAAAAAAGTTGCATTCACGAAAGCGGCAAATAAGAGCCTGCTTCTTGCTAACAATATTATTCACAGGGGATTATGTGAAGTTTGTCCTCATTAAGGTCAGGGAATGCCCTATTTTTGCATGTCTGAAGGCACGGTAGCTCTTCGGGAGCTGCCTGGCAGCCTGGGGAAGGGGAAAACAACGTGCAAGGGGCTGAGCTCAGCTCACAGACACCTGTATCTGCAGCAAGGAGAGAGAGTGAGGCTGTGTATTTGAACTTGGCCATGTCTCACTTATTTCCACCTCATCTCCACGACCTCTCTCTGCACCAGAGAGCTCTAGGAGCCCATTTGCCTTTCTTGCTACGATGCTTCCCTTGGGAGAGCAGCTCACGCTCACCCTCCAGTGTGTACAGCACGTGCTGGTCTGGCTTTGGATTCCCCCCTTGCAGTGGCTGGCAACACTTTATTTTCTACAGAAACTATAGCACTTCTCCTTGTGTATTTCTTAAATAGTAGGTGGTAAATAATTCTTTGACCTTCAGTTTTGTTTACAATATATTTTATATTGATGGCCAACTACAACAGCAGGGGGCAAAGCAAGGTAAGCTTTCCCAAACAGAGGGAAGGCAAGCATTCTCAGAAATTGGCATTATAACATGAAGAAAAATCTATCAGATGCCACGAGCTATGCAAATGCAAGTACAATGCAGTGCTTCATACCACACAGATTAAGAGGCACAGCATGTATCTAAAAATAAAGATGAAGGAATTCTGTCTATAGGCCTGATCCACCCCTACTCAGTGAATGCCATAAACTTTTTTTTTCAATAGGAGATTATGGTTAAACTTTTCTCACTTGAGACTTCAGTATGTCCTTAAGACGCTTTGCTGAAAAGGGACAGAGTTTGACAGATCCTCAGAAAGTGGTGAATGTGAAGCCAGGAGTCAATGTTTTAAGTTGAGGCCTAATTCTGCAGCTCCTACTTAAATGAGTTATGCTGTTATGCCACTGAATTCTTATATAATGGTTCTACTTCTGTGGACTGTTTTTATGACGAACTCCAAAAAGCCTGAGAATTCAGCAATTGATTAACTTTGGCTTTATTACTGTCGTGGTAGCAGGTCAATTGCAAGTAACTGCTCTTTATGCATCAAATAAAGCTAGTAAGGCAGACTCCATCCGCTATTATTTTTTTCTGTCTTTCTTGAAATAGGCTTTTCAGTGGGGAAAATGGTATTTTTATCATTGCCACCATGGAAAATAGTTATGGCTTAATATGATTCTTCCTTTTATTTCCGTTTGTGTTAATAGGGGAGACTGGAGAAAAGGGTGAAAAAGGTGCTCCAGGTCGCCCGGGAAGAGTTGGGCCTCCAGGAGAAAAAGGTAATTGTTAAAGAAGATGATTTGAAAGTAATTCCTGAGCAAATGGGGCCTTTTCTTTTGAGATGATGATAATGGGACTCCTCTATCCCTTTTCTGGAAGAGTATGTTTTATACACCCTATATACACATTTGCAGACTAAATATTGCTTTCTGTTCAAAAAGGTTCATTTTGGAAAAGCTTAAGGCTATTTCTTTTTTTTTCTTTTTCTTTTCCTTTTTTTTTTAATGTTATCTGTAAAGAAAGATATCATAATACCTTCTGCAAATAGTACCTTCACAGTAAAGCATAAGATATAAATCACAGGGCTCAGTTTCCTTGTTGCCTTTTGTTTCTAGGAACAAAGACTCACAGTTACCTCACAGTAAAACCACCATGAGAGGGCATTAGGCCATAACAGGCAGAGATGGTCTAGAGTGTCTCCACATTTTTGGATCCCACTTACATAACAATTATGGCAAAATGGTTGATAAAGCCATTGCATTGCAGCTCAAAGAGAACTTGCAGATCTTCAGAGGCATGGTGCTCTACAATATTCAGTTGTCAAAGCTGAGAGAAACATGGCATTTTTTTCCTGAAGGAAATTCTGTCTTTTCATGTTGGTGGTTGTTCTGAAACAGAGGGAAAGTTGACCTTCATAAGTTTTCCAGCAGATGCACGATCTGAAAAATTCACATTTGGAGTAGTCAAAACATTTATTTCAGTACTGGAACAAAACATTTGACATTCCTTGCACCACAATATTTGACTTATCTTTTACAAAGCTGAATTCTGAAACTTCATTTCAAAGCAATTGCTGTGGTTACTTACACTTCCTTATGATGACGCATGATCCATCATGCTCTTCTTTTGGTCAACTCTGGGTTTACCCTGGGATCCAAGATCCGTGACTAAAGTTCATCCCTTGTGATGCACTCAAAACCTTTAAATTTCCTTGAGGTCTGACTGTTCAGTCAGAGTAAGAACAGTGTATTTTCTGTATGGTGATGTAGCCTTCAATGGAAACTGTCACGCAAAATATTGCAGACTGAAATTTTGACTACTGTAAAGTAAAACAACATGATGAGAAGTTATAGTACCATAGAATATTTAGGCTAAAAGATCATGCAGAAGTCATTTGGTTTGAGCCTCCAGCTTGAAGCAGGACTGACTTTAAATTTAGAGTAGGTTGTTCAGGGTCTTGGCCATCAGACTTCTGAAAATCTCCAAGGACAGACATTCCTCTTTTGCTAACCTGTTCATCATTATCATTGTGAAGAACCTTTTCCTTATGGCCAATTGAATTTTCCCTTGCTGTAATTTGTCACTGTCGGCCCTTGTCCTTTCATTGTGTATCTCTGAGAGGAGAAGGCTGTGTCTTCTCTGCAAGACTCCTCTGGGTAATGGAAGTATCCAATTGGGTCCCCTCTTACATTTCTCCAGGCTAAATAAAACCATTTTCCTCACTTAAACTCTCTCCAGTTTGTTTCTGTCTTGTATGAGAGCCCCCAAATCTCAGTGTCTTTATCTGCCAAGGGGTTTTCCAGACAGCCATTGGCTAGCCTATATCACTGCATCCCAGATATAGGATTTTGCATATGTTTTTACTGTCTTTACTTTATCTTCATGAAACTCCTGTCAGTAAATAACATCTGCTTATGCACAAGGCCAGTCATTTTATCACAGAAAGCAATGAGGTTGGTCAGGCACTTGGAAAATCGGTGTTGGCTTTTCCCTTGCCTTGTTCTTCTTGTATCTGGAATAGCTTTCATATGAACTTGATCTGTAATTTTGCTGAGAGTTGGGCTGACTGTCTGGTAGGGTTTTCTTTGAAAGGTGATATAACATTTGTGTTTTCCAGTTACCAGGGACCTTGTCTGCTTACCACAGTCTTTCAAAAACGACAAAGAGCAACAGCATCATCTGGCTCTTTCAGCACTATTGGATGTATTCTGACCGGTGCTGTGGACTTGTGCATGGCTGGCTTAGGTAGCCCCTAACTCACTCTTCCTCTAACTTGGGTTGCATCATCTCCCTGGTCTTTTCTACAGTAGGATCCTACCTACCACTTCCCGGAACAAGCCTACGCGTGCTCTCCAGAAATCCAGGGCTTTGACTCTCCTATTTGTCTTCCCCACTTCCATTAAGAAGTTCTCTTAAGAAGAATATTCATATCATGGTCCTGTAGCCACGCTTGCCCTTGACTCTCATATCCACAACTACGAGGAATGTGATTCCTCCTCCAAATATTCCTTCTCTGTCAACAGCAGACCCAAGAGATCACAGTTCCTGGTTCGCCATCTAGTACCTGCAATAGTTGAACATTCATGTGAAAATTCATAAGAAATGAAAGAAATGACCTGTTACTGTTTTTTTTTTCTTTTTTTTTTCCCTCTGTTCTTCATCTCTTCATGGGACCACTGATGTCCTTTAAAATGCTGAGAGAACTCCTTAAAATCTAAATTAACATAAGGCCTAGACCCATAACTAAATGTGTAGCTCAGTGAAAAATGAAAGAGGGATAAAATTGCTGCCTCACCTTGCATTTGCCCCTTCTAAGCGCACACAGGGATGCTCGCTGTGGTTCAGCTTTTGGGCAGTAGGTTGTTGAACTGCAGTGTGTTAACAGCTATTTTCACTCTTGTAGTTTTTAAACGTATTTTTACTGAAGTCTGGTAATTACTTACTATCATGTCAGGAAGAGACTAATATTTTGCTCTTTCTACTGGAAGAAACTGCCAGCGTTGGTTGTATTTTGCTGCTATTTAAGTAAATGATGGTTTACATGAGGAAGAAACCTTAGTTCTCCAACATCTGCAGAGTGTTCTATTTTATGTTGTCACTTTATGTTATCAGAATCACAAAAATCTTTTTTTTTCTTCTTTCTTTTCTTTTGCTTCTTGGGCAAATTCAATGTGCTCCATATCTTTGGACTACTTAGAAGTGTCATAATCAGTGAATAAATAACATACATAAGAAATGTTTTTCTCATAGTAAATTTGATCTGAAAGACAAATTTCAAAGTGAGCAAGTGCTACAAATGTTTTTGGCATATCCCTTCCTCATGATATTTTCAAATTTTCATAGTTCGGAAGCTGATGTACACTTTTGTACTTACCTGAAATAAATCTAGTTATGAACATCCTGATGTTTCAGGGTGACCTCAGACATCCTGATATCTTTGGGCACTGATTAAGGTTAAATTCCACTTACTTTCCTCATTGATTTTAATTAACTGTATGGGTCAATTATGATGCATGGCATGTCAGCAGAATATAAAACTATGTGCTGACTGTATGCAAAGCATAGAGTACTGGATCAATTAAAACGGTTGATTTGGATGAATGAAGTGTGCACTGCAGTGCAGATTTTAGGGTGGGAGGTGTATCAGGCCTTGCTGTCCCCACTTGCACTGATCGTTGTGCATTCCCGCGTTGGGAATTATCTCAGTTTTTGACTGAGTCATGATCTTATCTGTGAGGCAGAATCTTCCATGAATGCAAACTCCTTCCACGTATTTCAGTAACAATATCATATTGTGAATTTTCACAGATTAGCATGGATTCTGTTTACGGCAATCAAAATAGAGGGTGAAGTAAAATGTTGGAATGCATTATAAAGGAACAGCACTTAAAAAGCATTTAAGACATTTTATTTTACTTTTAGCCTTAAACATTTGAAAATACATTATTTTAATGCTTTGATTTCAGTCTTTACACATCATGCTCCTTCTTAACTAGTATGTTAAACAATCTTTTAACAGTGTAGCATGGTTTAGCTTGTGCTAGCTAAATCTTTTCCATGCAATTCTTTGGCACATTTTCGGAGCTAGCACAATGAGCAGCTGACAAGGGACTGTCCTGTATTGAAAATCTAAGACAGTATCATAGATTGTACCATTCTTGTCACCTAGTTCCCACCATCAGGGCACAGTCCCTGGCAACTTAGTCTACTAGTATAGACATAGCCTTTAGGTATAAGAAAACTGTCATTAATATAACTGGATTTGTAGCCAGAGCATTCAGCAACAGTATACAGTACCTGAATTCATATTTTAGTATTACTGATGGCTCATTATTATGTAATCAATCAATCATTACATTTCAGAGTTAACTTTTACGTGAATGTATTGTTCAATAAGGAGTGCTGCAGGCAGGATTCCATATAAAAGTCCAGATGTTGGCAGTCTTGGATTCAAAAATTGGATTTCTGATTCAAAACTTATCTTCAGTTCCACTGGAACACAATAGGATCTTGAATGTAATTAAGTGTGAGGTATAGGGACTTTGGGGATCCATGATTTAATCGATTCCAAGCCACCAAGTTCCCATTGCCTAGGGTTGCATGCTCTCCCTAATAGGAGCTCTTGCTGTCACTGTGAGTGCTGGGCTAGAAAGACCACTGGTCTGAATAGGCTGGGTTATGTGGCCTTAACCTAATTCTGGAAAGCTATATAAGTGCAGTTATGTGTGTACATGCATTTGAATGTAAAAAAAAACACTTGTGAGGAATGGACCATACTGTCCCCTCTTACTTTGTTATGAATCTACTTTAAAATCCTTTAAACCTTTCCTTTACCTTACTAGATCTGATTTTTCTTAATGTCTTTAGTTTCCCCTACAAATTTTCTAGCCTTTGTGATTTCCCATTGGTATGGATTCATAATCATTCTTTTTTTTCCTATTTTTTTATACAAAGCTTTTAAAAATTCACTTTGTCATTTAGATGGCTGTCCAACGTGAATGGGATGAATGACTGCTGAGGGGTAGTATTTTTGCATTGTCTACAAAGGGAGCTTAGTTAAATAGCTTGGACTAAACATCTAAGCTTCAGGTGCCTAATGCTGGGTGAAATGAATCTACCCCAGCTACATAAAATACCACCTGGGATTATCCACGGTTTATTCATAAAAGATGTAACTCGGTTGTAATCACTGTTCCCTAGACAATCACCAGCCTTCAGTGGTGTGTATAATTTGGATTTATTTAGGGTAAAGTGGTAACATAGTGCACTGATTCAGTCATATTTTTTCAACTTGCAGTTGTCAATAGAGTTCTAAAAGGTGTCTTGAATATAAATTGAATATGTTATACCACAACATCGTTATAAGCTTGTAAAATAGTGTTCTCATTCAAGTCAGGTTAAATATTTCCATTGGGAAAGTTAATTGCTGGATGACTAAGGAGATATGTTGGGGAATGACACTTTAAGTTTGGACTGTGTATTACCTTCTTTTTTTCTAAATATCCTTTGCTGATTGCTTTCAATTTCAATGATGGCCTTGGACTTGACAGACTTTTGGTCTGGTTTGATACACTTCTATTTATGTTGTTAGGTAGGTCTCTATGCTGTCCGCTATGTCAAATTCCATCTCATAAGTAGGAATTTTCATTTGATTTTTTAAAAATCCCATACATTTGGGATGTAAACAACAGTTCTCCTCCTTCACACACTCAGTTCAATTTGTCAGTTACATAGTAAATTTGAATTTCTGCTGGATTTATTTATTTGGCCCTTTTCCTTTTCTTGCCTTCTTGTCTGTTCCAGTTAATGCTGTCTGAAAAGATGGGTCATGCTGTATGAATAACTCCAGTTACACGATTCCACAGAGCCAAAGCTCTCATCTTTCCACTGGTTATGCAGTCTGCCATTCATCTCTGGTATTTTCTTTCTTCTTTTGTTTGTGGACCTGAAAGGACCACCCAAAAGGTCATTTAGACTTCAGTTCCTTCCAAAACCCTTTAAGTCCTCTATAATTGGTTGCACTGTATGTCATCTTCATCTGAGAGATGACAGATGACTTGCTTCATATCCTCCATTCACTTTCAGTTAAATTTCCTACCCTTGGTCTTTTGGGACTTAATTTCTTTCACTGTCCCCATTTCTTTTCAGCAGTTGCCTCCTGATTTCATTATGACTTTTTAGACTGCATTTTTGGCAAGTACAAGTCCACTGAAAAGGGCTTTGTAAAACTTTTTTTAAAACTTTTGAAACCCTCAAGGCAGATGAGTCTCTCTTGGAATCCTGTGATTTGTTCTGCAGAATAAGCAGAATAAGCAAACCCCTGGAGTAGAAGCAGGGGTTAGTCACTATTGAAAAAAAACGAAATCCAAACAGTTCTTTAAATGAGTGCAGGAGACATATAAGTCTTTATTATTTGAGATCTCACACCTTTGCTTCTGAGATCACATAGCTTTTACTGGCTGTTACTGAAAAGTAGTCCTCTTCTGGGAGGTGTTTACAAGAAAGAAAGTGAAGTCCCATTTTTATATTATATTTTGTTTATTCAATATATATGTGTCTGTTTAATTTCAGATAAAGCTGCTTGAAAAGAGTTAATATGGAACAGCAAGTAAATATCTGATATAATCTGATATTGCAATCCCAATTCCAGTCTAAAGTGAGAAAGCTCACTTTCAGAACAACCCGATGAAGTCATTGCAGGCTAATATTTCTGGAGACTTTCAAGAAAATACATCCTTATTATGTTGTCTATATTGGGTGAATATCTGATAGTAGCATAAGTATTTTTCTAAGTTGCACAACCCCATGGATTGAGTCTCCAAAACAAACATGGAATCTATTCTACAAGGGAAGGTATAGTCCAAAAAAGAAAAAAAAAAGTCTTCAGCTGATTGAATTCATTCTTTCTGTTCTTCCAGTAGGAATGCACAGAATAAGGGAAAAATATTTTTGTCAAATTTCTTAACTGACTGCATATCCAGGAAGTGACTAAGCCTGATTCTTGCTGGAAACAAGGAAATTCATTGATTATTGGACTTGCTGGTAGGGAATTAGATCAACACATTTGCCTTTTGGAAGTTCAGAGGAAATCATCTTTTCGTGACCATCCCATCAACTGATAGCTACATGAAACTTGTTGGAGTAACATGGAGGACATCTCCTCTTAGCCTGGTGATGATCAATTTATGTCCTGAAACATATCACTAATTAGGCCTTTAAGTTAAGGTTAATGATTAAATCAGGCAGAAAATTATGCAGCTTTTTAAAACATATACTGGAAGTATGTGAATTCCACAATGAATCTCGCACTGTAACAGCAGATCTTTAGTTGTCACAGATCCACAACTGGGCCTGAGCCATAACAATTCACATGGGTTCTATTGCTTGATCCCTGTAGTGGATTTTCCACTGAACTTGCCTCATTGATTTCTTATTTAGCTAAACAATGTGTAACAGAGGTGTCTTTGAGCAAAGAAACAATTTTGGGTGAGACAATCATCAAATAAATTGTACCAATGTTTCTCAGAGCAATCTCAGTCTTATGTTTCTGTAGGATGGGAGCCTGAGGAGGCATTTGACTTCTCTTCCACATTGTCTCTCCATACCTTCTGTCTTCTAATGATGTGTGGACAGTCAAAACCCTATCTTATATAAGGTAGTTCCACAGCTGTGCAGCAGCGAGACCATGTTCCTCCCAAGGTTAAGGTACAGAGAGGACTAAATCTGATGGTAGGTCTACTCAGGCGCTGCACTGAGGAAAGGGTACGGCCAGCATATACAGAGCTGTGATATTACTTCCTGAAGCTTCTCAGGGCCATAGTTAGCCCCACAATATGACAAACAAAGCAAAACACATTGCATTGTAAGGACTACTTCCATAGGTCTCAGAAAATATATTTAAAACAAAGCAGGTAATCCTTTCTAAAGCAATGCCAGAACCAAACAGCATTAAAGATAATGATAAATGATAAGGAGCTAGTTGCACCTGAGAGAAGCTTGGACTATGTGGAGTTTATTGACTACAACTGGCCTTGTTTAAG
Source organism: Tinamus guttatus (assembly GCF_000705375.1). Next base: position 107,752 of record NW_010585658.1, on the reverse strand, counting down.
CCAAAATCTGAGTAATTAGTAAACCTGCTATACTCACCTATTAAATGGCTTGTGTTTGTTTATTTCTAACAGTTGGTGATCTCCTAAATTTGTACACAGGTACTGCAGATACAGGTTAGGATGAGGCTTTTAGAGGCTAAAGTACTACTCACAGCATTCACACCAGTAAGATAATTTTTTTTCATAATGTTTGGGAAATGCCATCCAAAAGAGCTGCATGACATAACAGACAGGTTTTGTGTGTTCTTTTATTTGAGCTCTGGAGGAGCACAGATCACTAGCTTCAAAACCTGGACTGTAGTAAACATTTTATTAATAACAATAAGTGCTATGCTTCAGTCTGCTTTTGAAGAGGGTGACAACAAAGAACCTGCCAGTGCAAATTCTGTTCCCCCTAAAGCCATTGCAATATTCACTTTGCCTGCCACTGGAAAATACAGTAGATAGAAAAGAGGTCAAAGTCAGAAAAAGTAGGCAAATCAAACTGTCTCACCTTAGATTTCTGGGAATATGTCACGGACAAATACCAATAGGTGACTATGCCCGTCTCATGTAAATTTGCTGACAATTTCTCCTCACAATGAGTTGGATATGTTTTTTATTTGTAAAAAAAGGATCAAAGAATATGATTTTCAAGGGGCATCTTTGCTACAACTGCACTTTGAAGCATTCCCCAGAATCATCTAATCCACAGAATCATTCAACATTCTTTTTTTTTAGTCAAACTTTGTGTGTTTTAGTATGAACATACGTGTGTTTTTCATTCATTTTTATTTCTCAGTAGTTTAATTTTCAAATGTTCAGTGTGTAAGGCTGCCATTCCTTTGTTTAGATTGTTTAAATAAGTCACAACAGCCAAATCCAGACTTTGGTTATAGTGGAGCCACTTCATTAGTGTAAACTGTCAATTGTGCTTGGGTTCTTTAGGTCTTTAAATCTGTTATGGAGTTGGAAAGACCATTGACCTACATGTTCTAATGGAATTTCCCCTCATTTTCACCCTAATTCTGGCATCACTGTCTGACAACACTTTGCAAAAGCTTTTCCAGTGGCTCTCAGCCAAGCTCAGTTTTAATTTACACCTATATGCCTCATTAAAGTCAATTGCTTTGTAAAGATTAAATCAGTATCCAGGTTGTTACACATCAGTCCTTGACAAGGAATGAGCTGGACCCCTGGAGTTCAGCAAATATTGGGGATATATAGCATGCTTTTGCTCACTGCAAAAACTGAACTTGCAAAGGTGCTGGAATCCGAATGTATCAGCCTACCTTCTTACCTTTTCTCTTTTGTCTTTTTGTTATGTATAGGAGAAATGGGGGACAAAGGACAGAAAGGCAGCATGGGACGACATGGAAAAATTGGTCCAATTGGTTCAAAAGGTAAGCTTAGTTCAATCCTTTCTTCATTTTTGTCTCAGATGAAAAGCTGTGATTATTTATCTTTGAGAAAAGTCTAGTGGCCTGAAAAATGGTTAACTATTTTCAGAGGTTATCACAATAGGGAGTTTCTCACACTGCAGTCAAGCAGGTGATTAAGCTCTTTCAGCGAGTTCCCTTTTGCTCTGACAGCTAGAGCTGGGAATCCTGATTTGGGGCTAAATGAAGAACTTTGTGCACTAACATGCAAGCGTAGACAGGATAGGAGGGTGTACTGTATTCTGATATAGTTTCAAAAGCCTAAGACTTGAATTCTAAACTTGCCTTCCCCACAGGCTTTCTACATGACTTTGGTTAAATCATTTGAGCCAGTATTTACTTAAGCATCTGGATTGCAGACTAAGATTTGGGCTGCAAAACATAATATACAGCCCTTTTCTCTCTACAACATTGGAAGTTATTGGTTCTATGAAGTTCTTTTTTTCACTTAGGCCTATTTCTACTTGCCACTTTGAATGTTATTAGAGACAAACTGAACTGTTACCCCAAAAAGCTGCCTTTAAATTCTATTCCTTTTCATGTTTTTAGGTGAAAAAGGAGATAATGGTGATATAGGACCACCAGGTCCTAATGGTGACCCAGGTAAGCCATGGCGAGTCTTGTCTATGTGAAGAATTTTAAAGAACTCACGCATCACCAAAGCTATGTCTCTTAAAACACTGAGAGAAACCATGACAAATAAGTATTTGTCTATTATTTATTGTAATATATTCAAATTACTTAAGGAAAAAATATTGAAGCCATAGAAGTTGATGGACTTGTAATATTTTTTTTAAAACAATGTCTCAGAACTCCTCAGAGGTCAGATCACTGCGGAGGCACAGCAGGAGCTTAAATACAGCTGCCTGCATCATTCCTGATGGAGCAAAAGGACCTCTCTGCTTATGCTGTTCTGGCTTCCAGCCAACACAAAGGAGTGGGTGCAGGAAGGCCCTATCCCAGCATGGTTTATGAGCAGGATTTAGATCCTCCAGAGGAAAAGGTAGAAGTTTGGCCTAAAAATTGAAAGTTGTTCATAAAGGCTTTTATACTGCTTTTCATGAAAGAGCCCAGCAAGCCAGTAGGCCTGGGCAGTAGGCCTCAAGCTTGCTACTTACAAAAGGGACAGGCTGATGGTAAAAGCCCCGTTTGTTCCTTCCTTCCTGGTACACTAAAAGTCCCTCCAGAGAGTTTTCGCTGGAGTCAAATGCAGACTTGAAAAATTGCAGGCAGAACTGGAAGCTATAATTGATCCTAGTTTTGAAACTTGGGTTCACAGAAGTAACAATTATTCTTTTAGTATTCTCATTGAGACTATCTTTTTCAAACCAATATCAATTTGGCATAATAGATAATAGATAATAGTTTTCTATTGTCTTCTTTTATCATGAGAGCTACAGTAAATTCAACACTGAGAAGTGCAGAACTATGTTTTGCAGCTAATTATGTGCATTATGTGGTTGGAACATTTGCCTTTTTGATCTGCTGCATTAGATTGCTTGTGAGAAACAGAGGAACAATATGCTGTGTAGATTTTTGCTGGAAAAAAAAACTCTTTGGGGAAGACTGAAAAGAAGAATTTTATCCACTGCTTGGGTGCAAACACCTGTGAGAATCTTATGACAGTTCGGCGTAGCACAGGCCACAGGTTCTCACCCACTATTTGGGTGGAAATTGTCTCTTCCAGGGAAGCCAGGCCGGGCCTTTCCATAAAGCTCTTTAGCTAACAATTAGGATTACACAGTTTATTGATTCTGGTGCATTCGTACCATTTTGCAGGCATCCCCTGTGAGTGTAGCCAGCTAAGGAAGGCTATTGGTGAAATGGATATCCAAGTGGCGCAGCTCACAACGGAACTAAAATTCATAAAAAATGGTAGGTCTATTTTTCATAAATAAATCTCCCTGTTTGTGGTCACACTGGACCGCTGAGATTGCTCGTAGCGAGCATCACCACTTCGCGTCTGATTTGTGCAGCTCTTTTGGGGTGTGCAGTAAGTTGGTTTATAGAAACGCGAGTGCTCACTTTTCAGCACTGCCCTCCCCCGCAGCTGTTGCTGGTGTGCGTGAGACAGATAATAAGATCTATCTGCTGGTGAAGGAGGAGAAGCGGTACGTGGAAGCTCAGCTCTACTGCCACGGGAGAGGAGGAACGCTGAGCATGCCCAAGGACGAGCACGCCAACAACCTCATCGCCTCCTACATCAACCAGGCGGGGCTCACCCGGGTGTTCATAGGCATCAACGACCTGGAGAAGGAGGGGAATTTCGTCTACTCCGACCGGTCCCCCATGCAGACCTTCAACAAGTGGCGCAGCGGGGAGCCCAACAACGCCTACGACGAGGAGGACTGTGTGGAGATGGTGGCGTCCGGAGGCTGGAACGATGTGGCGTGTCACATTACCATGTATTTTGTTTGTGAGTTTGACAAAGAAAATGTGTAAGCTCATCTGCTTTTTCTTTATTTTAAGAAAAGTGATTTTTAAGCAGATTGTGTAAGTTACCCCATGTTCATAGAGCACAAGAGATATTTTGCAAGTATGTGACATCAGTGTTGTACAGCTGTAAATACAATTTAGGTATTTCAAATATCAATATTTACCCTTCAGAAGGGAAGAGCAATGATAAGTAAGACATGGCTTGTTTTTCTTTAGGAAAATATGTGTATTTAGATAAAAATGAGGCTCGAGGCTAAATTCTGCCCTCATGACAGTTAACAAATTTGATTGCATGACTGTGAGGGAAGGCAGGATTTGCTCTTTAGTTGCTGGAATGATATTTCTGAAGAAGTAGATTCTTGATATTCTTTTATCTTAGCAAAATTTGTAGTTACAAACATTAATTGCTTGTAGTGCTGCAGGGATAATTCAGTCACGAGGCAAATATTTTGTATACTGCAGTTAATTAGTACAAACATTGCTGTAAGTTTTTTTGGATGTGAAGGTATTGCAACTTTGCTTTTCAAACATAGCCAAAGCAACCGACTAATCAGGAGTGCTACCAATTTTGTAACGTTTTCTTACGAAACTGTTCATAGACAACACCACAGGGAGGCCCTTCAATGAACTAACTGATCTTCAGGGCTGGGGGAGGATCAAGCTCTTGTAATTCACTACTGACAGAGGGGTTCAGGCCAAACGGGTGTTTTGGGGTTTGCTAAAGGTAAAAGCAAGATTTTGCCTTCTGCATTCTTTAGTTGAGAATTATTCAGTGCATAAACTGTTTAAGTCCCAGATAATTACTTAAAGTAAACGCTTCATATTTGCATAAGATGCTCTTAGCACAAAATAAACCAAAGCTAATACCAATCTTCCACACTTCACACAAGTTTTCTCATAAATAGACCATTGTCACAAAAATGGTTTAGCCAACAGTTCTTTTTGGCAGGAAGAAAAGCTACCACCTTTAGTCAGATTTCAGTGTTGACCCCCTAAAAAGCAGCAACAAGTTTTAAATATCTTTCCAGGTCATGTATATAGCAGCAATAAGTCACTTTGCACAAATAATTTATGTACCCAACTTACAATTGCATGTAATTGAAAATGTGATATATATTTTAAAATACCCATAATTTCACAAAGGAAATGATGGATTACTTTGAAGCTTTCTAAGAGCTGGTGGCACATCGTTTTATTCTGATCTTAGGCATAGACTGCAAAATCCATGACTGATTGGTTTTCAGGACTACTCTGCACAGTGTTTTAATGTGATTTTAAGGAGGAACGATCCTTTGTATGAACTAGTAATCAAACTATGTGTAAGATCAGTATGGAAAGTAAGTCCACAATATGCAGAGTGGATCTGGCATGTGCTTCCAGATGTTTCCTTTCAACAGGGCAAGACCAACACATATCTACTGTGTAGTGTCATAGTATATGAATAATCAGTGACCATACAGTTTCATACATATCCACAAAGCCTAACAATATGTGACATTTAGTATATTATTATATACTACAAAAGGTAAATTGTTTTGCTTGATATATTTACTCTGTGAATTTGAACCCAGTACATATATATTTACTATGAATTTTGAAGATGAGTAGCATGTTCCTATAAAATTGAATATCAGCCTAGGACCAGAATAATCACTATAAGAAATAGATGGTCCATAGATTGCTTTACCTTTTTTTTTTTTTAATGAAGGTGGATATGATTTATGTATGTAGGCTTTCTTCGAATTGTGTATTGATGTCTATTAATAATGTGGATATGGTTCTACACTAATATTCGAAGATGCTTTACAGAATTTGCGGGGGCTGACTGTTCTGGTAGAGCAGTTTGTATATATCATGGTTGTTCCTTGCCTCTTCTCTGCTACGGAAATCCTCAGAAACCCTTTAAATCTTTGATATACTTTTGTCAAATCACTGCAGGTATATTAGAATAGTCCAAACTTGAGTTACAGATGTCTGGATCTCCCTCATTATGTAAATGCCTAAGTTGTTAACTGTTTATTTTTCATCCATTTTTTGGAAGTCTTGGATACGATAGGCTGATGTCTCCAGAAACATGAAAAGAGACCTTTTCAGATTCCTTTTAAGAAGGTGGGAAGCTTTTTTAGATATCAAATGCTCCTATTTTAGCTGTATGGAAGTCACTCCACATTTATAAAAATTGCCATAATGTGTACAGCTTTTACGCAGTCTGAATTTCTATTAAAATTTATGATGAAAAATAAAGGCGATGGAAAAATCCACTTCCTTCCTCCAGGTTTCATGGTCTCCAGGATATGTTTTTGCAACTCTTGAAGTACGAGATAGTAAAGAAGCTAGCTGTGCTGTCAGAGCCCTTTATGTAGTTGGTTGCCACAGTCCTTATTTCACCGTTTGGGCAGGCCTGTGGGTGATGTCTGTAAGGTTTCCACTGCTTTCACAGGAATTTCGTTCTGCTGCTTTCGCGCTGCTCCCTAACTGGGAAGAGCCCAGACATCTCCCTGCAGGACTCCAAGAAAATGGAGTGCTTCTAAAAAGAATAAACTCGGGAAATACTAGTTCAACTATGCATAAAAAAAAAAAAGCCGGTTGGATTTTTAGTTACAGTTTCTGATGAAAAATGAAACAAGATGATAAGATGAATAAAAACAATTTTATAGTTTCAAAAGCGGTGAATGTTTACAATGGGCCAAAAGTTCTGAAGTGTACATTTTCCAAGGTGTTTCCTTTTGGAATGTTTCAGAATTTCATTTCTGAGTTCTGAAACTTCATTTTGACCTATAAAGGTTCACTAATCTTGTCAGTAATAGCATTCAATATAATGCTTGAATTTTTTACTTTATTCTTTATGTCTTTCTTTTCAAGTGAAACAAATTATCTTTCTGAGGGTTCTCTTGTTTACAGTAATGAAGGAGTTTGGCAATTGAATCAGTTTCTTCTTTTGGGACTGCTATGACACTATAAACTGGAGACACTGAATACAAAGCTCTAAAAATGCAAATATTCAGAATACAAAGCAATAACAATGTTGATATTTTAATCAACATTATGTAGAAGATATTCTTCCTGATTACATAAATAACTCATTTAACAATTATGCCTTGTAACAAGCAGTTTATGCACTATTAAATATCCAATTATTAAATAATATAGAACTAATAGAAGTACTTAAAATATGCAAATCTTAAAAACATATTTTCATCCTGAATCAAAACAAAAAGTCCAAGCAGCCAAATCTTCAGTAAAATATAAATACCAGGTTTCCACAAAATCTAAATCCAGGTCCAGTTTGGATGGAAGACTCAGTGACCTGTAGTTCTGGTGGCTGAATTAAATCCTATGCTAGAGGAGTTAGCCTTAACAACCCAATGTTTGATTATGCATAACTCTCTCCTTTATTTGGACAACCTCGTCATAAGCCTTTATTTTCAAGTGTCCTGCTGCTTGCTTAGCTGTGCATATATGTGAGTGGGTTTGTGCAAAAAGTCAGTCTCTCTCAGCTGGGGCTCTGTTTTTCAATCTTTGGCTTACCTCGGTGCACCAATCAATCCATGTACCCAACCACAGGTTGTGAACCAAGAGATTTTGTTTCCACTCAGCGAGATGGAAATGCCTGTATCTCTGAAACCACCTGAAGTGAAAGGTGCTGTGCAGGGCTGGAGCCAGCCTCCCCCCAAACCTGGGCAGCACCGCGCTGGCTGGGGAGAGGCAGGTAAAGAGAAACCCGAGTCTTAAGATTTACTTAAGAAAAAAGAAGACATGAAGCATCAGATTTTGACTATTTGCAGAAAAGCTTAGAGAAAGAACAGTTTGTTTTTAATTTTGCTCTGTTGGGTAAGCGCAAGCTTTGTGAATTGGGGGAGAAAGGTTTTGTAGAGGGAATGGTAGTTCTGTGCTCAAGATGTTTTTCTGGATGCATGTCTCCTTCTAGCCGGGAGCTGTTCAACTGAATGAGGAAGGAAGGGAGTCCTCTCAAGAGGGAGAGCGTGAAATGGAAAGGGTGAGAGAAGCAAAAAGCAGATGGGCAGAACTAATAGCGAGTGGGATGCCCCTGAGGTGGAGTGTAAATGTTACCTCGAGCCATTCGTGGTCTTCTTCAGAGGGAAACAAAATTATCCTGCCCTTTGCAACGAAATGTCTCACTACAGCCGTGGATGGGCGTCTACAAAGGCAGAGGGAGGAGACCGATCTAGCACTACGTCTGTGTCTAAATAAAGCCCCATTTGGGTCCATGGCCAAATAACAGCATCCACTATTCATTAATGTATGGAAGACACTGGGGATATAATTAAACGCTTCTATTCAAAGGCTAGCTATGCAGCATTGATGCCTTTCTGTATATTCTTTACATATAAAAATGTGAATACTGCCAAGAATTCAGAAAGGGAAGGTCTGGCGTGCAGCTGAGTAATATGTGTGTTACCATACTATCATCTAGCGGCAGCAAGAGGCAACTGAATATAAAATGATGGAGTGGAGCAATAATTCGCTTCTGCTTGTATCAGAGTTACCATGATCTTCACTGCAACTGCTGAGGTAGTGAACATCTGATTTCCCAGCTCTGATGTCTTCAGTCGGCTGCTTCCCTATTTTGTGAAAAGATCATTTGGATTTGTGACAAAGAGCCACGCACTGGTTTTAAGTCTAATACCAATGCACAAAGGGGAGTTTTGATGAAGAAGTGAGAAGCTTGCTCGAAATAGTTCAATTATTGTGCCTTGGAATTAAGAAAAGAAAACAAGCCAAGCTGTGCTCTGCAGGCCAGCATCTAAATTGCAGGTGCAGATCTTCACCTGGCATCAATTAACTTCAGCGATGCTAAATGCATTTATACCTGCTGAGGATCTGTCACAGTATGTAAATTCTAGATTTATGCTCATTTCAGAGTAGTTGAAGTACATGTTTGTGGTGATGTGAGACTTCACCCTTAAAAGTACCCAGGGAGTGTAATGCGCAGGGTAGAGAAGCAAGAAAAGCATTCAACATAAAGAAAAAATGTATATTCTTCTCTGAAAAGGAAGCTTTTGTTTTTTGCCACGCCGAACACTGATTCACGGGAGTGGACGGGTGCCATCTAGTGAAGAAACGGTTTATTACATAGGGCAAGAGCCACAAATGGAGCTTTGTTCTCGCTTCATCCTTCAGTGTGATTGTAATGGAGAGAGACGAGTGATACATCCAGTTCACTGTGTTTTTGGTACACCTTGAGATGCAAGAAGATCTGAAAATGCAAAATGCTAACTTTCTTACTACAAAATACCTTCCCTATTTATGTATTAGCTTGTTCGATTTATCTAATGCAATTCCCTGCCACTCCACCAGCATTGCTTCTCTTCTCTAGATAAAAAAATCTAATGTAGCAATTTGTACATTATTTAGATAAAGTCTCTTCTAAACATCCACAACTGAACAAGCAGAGAAGATCGTTATTGACCTTGACGTAGGCGATCGCCTTAGTATGTTGATTTTGTGGTTATGTCTTACTTTTCAGAAACAGGAAGAAAAATCCTGGATTTCTCAGTCTTGCATGGCAAAGCCATAAATGCGTGTGTTGACTATGCAACCTATATGCATATAGCAACGATGCTATATTGACTTTGTAACTTAACTCTTAGTGATAAAATCTCTTTTCGATTTACTCTTTGGGACAGAGATGCCTACAGTTTCCTCACTTTTCTTCTTCTTAAAGCTTTTCTTTAAGAAAGATGGAATTGTATTATAAACTTTTATTATATGTCCCACACTGATCCCATGCCTGTTTTTTACGTATCAAGCTCACTTACCAGTGATGGAGACAAAGTTTTCAAAAATGTCAGCCATGTCCTAACTACCCTATAACGTCCATGGGAGCAAGGATGAGCATCACCAGTTGTGCTGGGTGCATGCTGCTTGCTTTATATTTGTACTTATATAACATTTCTTTTGTCTTTTCCTATTGTCTGTTTTTTGCTTCCCATTCTCCTTACCTTTTTGCTTCTTCTTTATGTACCTCTTTATGATCAGATGGGATAGAGACAAAAGAAACAACCCTCTCTATGTTTCAAACAAGTAATGTGTACATGTGACTGAAGCTTACAAATAAAAGCTTTCACAGGAATTCCTTTCTAATAGGGAGCAGACAGGGAGAAATTATTTGTCATAAGATTGCAGATAGGAAAAATATGAAAATTTTGAAGCTGTTGAGAACTTTTAAAAGATCTTAAAAAGTATGATAATGATTAAGCAAACTAGGTTTATTGCTAGGATTATTATGAAAATGAAAGGAAATCAAAGTTCAACACACAGTAGTAATCAATATTAATGAAGACATTAGCCTAAAAAAGGAGAAAGTACTAGTTCAAGTAAGAAGTATGGAGGGGAAGCGGTCAAAGGGCATATTGAACTGGACAGTTCCTTGCATTTGCAGATTTGGTGATTTGTTTTTACCCTTAGTTATCTTGAACTGATTTTTAAAGCTTTGAATTAGGTACTGATTTGTGGTTTATTCTTACAGCTTGTTTTCCACCTTGACAAATCCTGACTTCATTGCCAGCCTCTGAACAGGAGATGGCTCTACCTGCTTTAAGTGACTGCCTGTGCAGTTTACTGGAAGCACCACTGCCCGATCGCTGTTTTGCCTAGTTGAGGTCAAAACATACATATTTGGGCAAGAGTTGAATAGAGGACTATGTGATAAAATTGCTAGAGGTCTTGAAAGTCCTAAGGTGCCTCAAAGGGCACTAGGTGCCCCTGTGTGAGCTCCTGGGCTTGGCTGGTTTGACCTCCCACTAACTGCTAATTTTGGCAGATCTCTGCTGGTTGCAATGAGGACACGTACGTCAGCACCGGCGTGGAGACTTCTCAATGGAGGTGTGACAGGCTCACACGCAGACATCTATAGTCACACTAGCTCTCTTTACAGTCTGTGGAGAAAAATAAGTGCATTCCGGGTGTGAGTCATCTGTGCTATTTCAGATGTCTAAATTTGGATGGGAATGTTCTCTGCTCTGACTGCTAGTTTCTTTCCATCTCCTTAAGGTGAAACCAAGGTGAAGAGCAGATATTTCCATCTGATGCAGATATTTCTGTCTGATAGGATAAGCTCCATCCATCAAGTCTCAGGAGGTGGTACATAGAGCCTCCACTCACACATTTCCTGTGCCGACTACCTGCGTGTGCTGTGTGACGTTATGGAGAGAGGCTATGTGAGGTTGTGAAGGAGGTGTGAGCTTCACTATAAGCAGGTGACATGACACAGGTGCTTTTTCTGTCTCATGGCAGATCTAGATGCATCTTCTGTGCGTGCAGCCCAGTGTGATACTGGGCCATGAATTAAGTAGAGAAAAAAACAAGTGCTTTGCTGGAGAAAATAGCTCTTCCTTCTTCCCATCTTAAACTGGCAGTTATGATCACTGTTACAGGCAAGTTGAATTTCTTCATATCTCTCCTTTTTGGAGGACAGAGAAAATAATGGTCATTTGGTGTTGCTTTTTCCTTCCCTGCTCCCTATGATGTGTGGGAATCCACTGTTCCTTTCCTGGCCTGTGCTACAGAGCAATAAATAGCAACTCAAGGAGATACAACAGGCAGCAGAAAGGAAAAGTTGCACACAAGTAAGGACAGTTTCAATGACCTTCATGTGCAGTGTGCAGGGCAGCTTGCTGGACTAGCCTCAATAGCAAAAGCTTGATGGAGGAACACTGTGCATGTGCTCCATAAGCTAGATGGGAAAATACAGTGCTGAATGTATTAAAAGGACAGACTTCCAGCTTGTAAATGTAAAATAAATATAACAGAATTTACCAGTAATCTGGCTTTAGCTAGGGCAGTACTGAGTTTTTACAAACTGATCCTTAACTCTTCACTTTAACTGATTAGATCATGGAGCTCAGAAGACAGAGAAGAAAAGAAAAAGGTTCCTTCTGTATGGACACCATGAGAAGAATTCAGAAAGCTATTAGGGACATTGTGTTGCCATTCAAAGAGACCTAGGATGGAGAGTTGGGCAGAGAGGAACCTCATGAGGTTCAACAAGGACAAGTGCAGGGTCCTGCACCTGGGGAGGAATAACCTCAGGCACCAGTACAGATTAGGGGTTGATCTGCTGGAAAGCAGCTATGAGGACAGCGATTTGGGAGTCCTGGTTGACAACAGGTTAACCATGAGGCAGCAATGTGCCCTCGTAGCCGAGAAGGCCAATGGGATCCTGGCCTGCATCAGGAGGAGCGTTGCCAGCAGGTCGAGGGAGGGGATCCTGCCCCTCTACTCAGCTCTGGTGAGGCCTCACCTGGAGTATTGTGTGCAGTTCTGGGCTCTCCAGGACAAGAGGGATGTGGAGCTTCTAGAGAGGGTAGAGCATAGGGCAATGAAAATGACTAAGGGACTGGAGTATCTATCTTATGAGGAAAGATTAAGTGAGCTGGGCTTGTTTAGCCCGGAGAAGAGAAGACTGAGAGGAGATCTGATCAACATGTTCAAGCATGTGAGGAGTGAATGTAAAGAGGATGGGGCCAAACTCTTCTTGGTGGCCAGTGACAGAACAAGGGGTAATGGGTACAAGTTGAAACAGAGGAAGATCCACCTCCATGTGAGGAAGAACTTCTTTCCTGTGAGGGTCACAGAGCCCTGGAACAGGCTGCCCGGAGAGGTTGTAGACTCTTTGTCTCTGGAGATCTTCCAAACCCTCCTGGATGCCGTCCTGTGCCACATGCTCTGGGTGTCCCTGCTGGAGCAGGGGGGTTGGACTAGATGATCTCTAGAGGCCTCTTCCAACCTCAACCATTCTGTGATTCTGCGATTCTGTGTAGGGACATGGAAAGATTTGAGGGCAATTCTGAAGCTCTGGTTTTGCTAATTTTTGTTCCACAACCGATCAGCTGCTGAAGCAAATAAAACTGCTTTTTTAAAATTCTTTGGTGTTCGAGGGCAAGAAGATTGGTGGGAATGAAGAGAAAGAGCGAACACTGCCTGAAAGGTCTCTGGAAAAGATTTGAGGTGTTCATGCCAAAAGATCTTGCAAGCCTAATGATGTTTGCATTCTGGACAGAAAACCCCCCAGTGGCCTTTCCTTACCGCTTCTTTTAAGTGGGAGATATATACACGTATGAAGATGATACATGTATCATGAACAAACTCTTATGCAAAAGAGAAAATAATGTGTCTTTTTATGAAACAAAATCTGGATTTGGTGGTCTGTCTGAACGGGTTTAGGCTGACGTGTGCTGCCAAACCTCTCCCCCACATGGTAGGTGATATGTCTGCCCTTGTGAGTGTCCATCTGTAAAAGTGTGGATGTGGAGACACTGGGAGGTCATGGCACAGTAGCCGAAAACAGATCATCACAGAGCAAATCCAGCAGCACCACTGGAAAGCACAACTACCTTTGCACTACACAGAGAAAAAGTGCCTGGTTCTGCATTATGATAATGCTTTACTGAGGTGTGGGTGCTGTGCATGCCACGTATTTCTTTTTAATTTGATGGAAAAAGCTTTTGTCTGTCCTGATGAAATAGAAAAACTGAAAGGCTGAAAGCTTTACTGTCTCAAGGTTAATTGTGATCAGATCTTTGGGGCAATTAATTTTAACGAGCGAAGGGAAGCACAGGCCAGAATGGAGAAAGGGCAGGTTGAAGGACATCTAAATGAGGCAGAAGTGTTCTAGGCAGCTGGGTGAGGTGAATTCAGAGCACAACTTACGAAAGTTCTCATGCCACTTGTTACCTTAGTGATCATCTTCAGATGCTCCTGGAGGAGTAAGAGGTCCCAGAACCTTAGACAAGCTTGTACATAGTGCTTGTCTTTAGAAACTACACATATTCAAAAAGAGGCAAAGGGAAAATAACACACTAGGCAGCCTGAGACACCATCACAAATGACTAAACAGTTCAGGCACCAGCTAGGTAATAAAGTGATGGAGATACATAGTCATGTCGGATGTGTCAAATCATATCTAATACACCTAATTTAGGTGTTTACTGATCTGGTACGTAGGGAAACTGGGAAGATAGCCTATTTCTTGATGCAATCCCAGGTGCTCATACGCAAAACAAGAAACAGTTTTGATTAATGTCTAGAAGGTGGATGCACTGCATCTAAAATTGTTATAAAAGTACCATCATTGGTGTTTTGGGGTTCAAAGTGAGTGGGCAAGTTGGAGCTCTGTGGGGCTTGTTCTGGACACAGTTCTACTCAATATTTATACTAATGATTTGGATTATGGCTTTTTTCCAAATTAGTGTGAGGAAGGTAAACTACTGCGAGGACGGTTTCAAGAAATGCAGGAGACAGAATCATGTTTAAAAATGTTTTTACTCAGTGGATTTATTCAGTATTTTATTCATCTTATATGATTTGAACCAATGGAACATATTATACATAAGAAAAAGTGAATGAATGCCCAGGTATTAAATGCAAAAGGCAGAAAAATATTAGGAGGTTTCAGGGTTGGGATTAGCCACAAGCTACAGCTGAACTGAAGGTTTGATGAAGGTATCAAAGGAGACATTTCATTCTGGGATGTGCTGCTCCATGTAAGACATGGAAGGGAGTTATTTTCTTTTCCCTCATGCAAGTAGGGTCTTAAGTTGGCAAACTGGATTTTGACCAACAGTTGGCAAACATGACCTGTGAGGAATGGCTAGGACATGTATTTAGTCTAGAAAAGAGTTAAGTAAGGAATATATACAAGATGCAAAAGCTTTTTATAGTAGTATTAGGTGCCAATTATTTCCAATGCCACTAATGCAATGGAATGAGGAATCAGGTTAAATGTAGGGCCAAAAAGGTTTGATTTAGATATCAGGGAAAAACTAACAAATGGTCAGTTAAGCTCTAAAACAGGTGCTTAGTGCAAGAGTAGCTTCTTCAGCTGGACAAAATCTAGCCACGGGGCTAGACAGTCTTTTCTGAACCCTCCTGGGCCTGTGTTTCTATGCTGCTAAGATCCTATTGCTTCTGCTTTCCTGACAGAGTGCAGCAAGACACAGACCCACAATTGCAGATAATGAACATGAAGCAGAACTCAGGACGAAGATGCTAAAGCAAATCTGTGTGATCTTCTCAGCCAGCATACCCTGATCCAGCTCCCCGCCTATGTCTGCCCAGCACCAAGGATGCTGACGTCCAGTAGCTCCCAGGAATTTGTTGATTTTCCAGCCAAATCCTTTGCAGTTCTTGTTTGGAGCCGAGGCACCACTGGACTGGCTCAGCACCAAGAGTAGATCATGCAGTAATAGTGTGAGTCTCCTGTGGCTGGTAACGCAAGTGCTAGTGCTGCTCTGTGCCACGCGTCTGGCAACACACACCAAGCAGGGCCAGGAAAATGTGCCCTGAATTAAATCTCACTGTGAGACTGTCAGGATAACTACTGCACTGTTAAGATATAAATAGCCATATGTATTTATACTGCAAAAAGAATTACACCCACACATAAAATATCGTTCCAAAATAAGGAAAGATAAATGGTTAATGTTTGGTCTTTAGACTCAATGACTGCTTACTATTTGATGTGTAATTTTGCTTTGGGATCTCTGCGACCCTTTTCCAAATATGATTTCTTAACAGGTGTTTCGAGCAGACTCTGGCATGGAAACAGGCATAAGGTAATTTGGAAAATAAAAAAGAAAAAAAAGAAAAAATATTTCCAAAATAATATTTTGGAAATCTTTCCATCTCAGGTTGCTCACATCTCAGCTCTTTTCCTCACATCTCCAGCTCTTTGTACTTCCCATCCTCCTTCTTTGCCTTCTTCCATGCCCTGTTCAAGGTCCCTCTCTTCTCTTTTTGCTCTCAGTTCAAGGCACCCAATTTCTCCTCACTGGAGCCCTCTGTGCCTAGGCTTTCAACTCCCTCATTTCCTCTTCCTAGCAGGAGGAGTCTGCGCCTGCCATTTTTACCTCCCATGCCAGGAAATTAGTGTTCCCATGTCCTCACACTCCACGTTTCCTTCCTCCACTCCTTAGCGGAAGCTGGCGACATCCCTTTTTAATGGTATTTCATGTTTGTAGCAGGCCAAGACTCTCCTGTGTCTCCTCCCTTTCCCTCCTTTCCCTCATACTTGTCTCATTTTAGGGCTACAGAAAAGATCCTGTCCTCGTTTCTTCCTGTGCTGCTCCTATGTCGCTCCTCCTTTCTCCACACTACTGTATTTCATCCTGTTTAGGAGGGAGTGATTGAAGACATCCACAGCTGAACTCTGCTAAAAGAGCAGGCAGAGGTCAGATAGGATTCAGACCCGATATTTTTACCTTAGAAGGTGTCAGTGGGTTCCACAACCTTCAGCCACATGGACCTCCCTGCATGGCAACCACTTTAGTTTTATGATATTCTCCAAAAATGACATTCTGACAACTGATGCTGGAAGCCCTGGAAATAAATTACCAACCCTCTGACTGAAGAAGATCACAGCAGTTCCCTGGAGCTAGTGCTTGTGTCTCGGAGGCAGAGTGTCCCACACCACTTTCCTGAGTCAATCTGAGCCCTCTTAGAGTCTGTAGTATGCAGGGCATGGGTGAAGGCCCCTTGTCTGCTTTGCAGCCCCAGCACTAGTGCTTCCTATCTTGCCAGGAACAATTATTTCTAATGAACTTTATGATGGTGACAATTGCATCTTTTGATAATATGAACCTGGAACAAAAACATGAGTATCAGCATTATATCTTTGAGAGAATTATAACTTTTCCTAAATAAATTCTATAATCCGTCACCTAATTTATGTCTTCTAAATATTCCATTATGTGCATAGTGTAAGCCTGTACATGCTGAAGGAGTATTCTGTAAATTACAGACAGGCTAATTTTTATTGGCTAATGAAAAGGGAGAAAAGAATCATGGACTTGCTAAGCAAATTATCTTTAATTTCTGCTTTTAGCTGAAAGTTTTCTCTTCATCTCAAAGAATAAAAATCTCAGGACTTGACTTTGTGTATCTGAATGACTTAACATGTGATGATATAGGCGAAAAGGTAAAATTTTATTTCTAGCTGAAGTCCAAAAATATTTTATAGCCTCTACCAAGTTAAGATTCTTAATATTTCTACACAGTGGGTAATCTATATTTTACAAGCAGAAGAAAACTTGGGCACACAGAAATAATCAGATTTATGAACTGTATCCCAGCAAGCCTATGATAAAGATTAGAATAAAAGCTGGAAGTCTTCACTATAGTCTTTTGCTTTAATTTTTTTTTTTCCCTAAGAGTACTCATTCTCAGTTTTAGGTGGATGTACAGTTTGAAATCATGCTGATATAAGTGAGTGAAAATTTATTGCATTTCTGAGTGCTTGGAAATGTGGTTCCTGTCTTCTGAGGATAGGCACTGGCGTTCTTCAGCAGAGCTCATCAAAAGGAGTTATTTTCTGTCTGGGATAAGCTTCTCTTTTCCTCCTTATGCCTCCCCTTAAATTGCTGTAGGTCAACAGCATATACTGTTTTTGGGTGCCTTTGGAGTAAATGCATTTAGGTACTAAAAGTAAGAGAGATCAATGAGAAGATGAAAGAATATCCTGCT
>NW_010585658.1:74586-85515 GCF_000705375.1 Tinamus guttatus | reverse complement strand
AGGAATGCTAAACTGCATATCCTTTCTTAGTTGTTTTTGTCAGTTTGACTTTCAGTGTACCTCTGCATTGGCACCTCTCTGCTGTGTTTATTGTTATGAACAATCTTTATTGTCTGAGACAGCAGATAAAATGGGCCCTATTTAAGTCCCATTCAAATCCTCAAAATAAGATGGTAGTAGTAGAAAGGACTTTGGCTACAATTAAAGCAAACATGAGGAGGGCAATTTGAGGTATATGGGAGGTCCTGAATGTGGCATGTGTTTACACAAAGTCTGTGCAGATAATGTAGCGTCAACCACTAGCTATACGAGCTGTCTCACTGAATGTTTGGTTTTGAGGCCAGTCTTCCTACACATTTGGTGTAGAGTCTAGTCTTCCTCCCATGGTACAGCCTGTATACACTATGGAGGTCCTTTGGGCATGCTTAGCCAGTTAGGCCTAGTGATCAGCCTTCTGCATGGGAACTTTGCATTCTGTCACTGAATGCAAACAGGCTTTGGGCTCATAAAAGTTAAATGGGAAAGGCCTTAGGTAAAATTCTACATTTTGTATTATAATTGGAACTCAATTTAAAACAGAGATTTTCAATTGTTGTTTTTTCCTCTCTGTCATTACATTCATAATAAAATACAATGAACTGGACTAAGCTGCTGGCTTCACTGAGTTTGACCCATTTTTATGAGAGTTACCTGGGACTAACTCTGTTTACCAGTTAACTTTTATATAAGAAAGTTATTTTTTGAAATAATGGTCATGACTTTGGTTTATTTTTGATACAAATTAATAAAATCCAAGTCTGTAAAATTCTATAATAAAACATATTTAAAGTCACATTTTAATTACTGTGAATAAAAAAATCTCCAGTGAACTTGTATTCTTGAATCTGCGTTATCAAAACTTTGTAATGAAACAAGCATCTGCATCTAATTTGGATAGCTGTGCTTCTCTTTGTGCAGCATTTTATTGCCATACTTCACAACACTGTTTTGGCGGTGAGATACTGGTTTTGGCACTCTGAGAGTGCGGCTTTTGCTATATTTTATTATTTTCTTCCTATCCAATAGTATTTAGAGCCAAATTCTGTTTTGTTCATGTGTATAGACTTAAGGCACAGACAGGATCTAAGTGATTATAGTGAGCATGTCTTATGTATCTGGGATCACAGCTGTTGGATTGGGACGGACGCCCCAGCTGTGTCATGGCTGTTTGTCATGATGAGACCTGTGTGTTTATTCTGCACCTCCTGTACTTTCTTTTCCATTGAAAACACCAGGATCAAGGGCAAAAGGACATATATATGTGGTGGCTGTTGTGGTCAATTATTCCAGAGTCTGTTTCCCTCTGACTGAATCTGTGCTAATACATTAAGCAGTCTCCTAGAACATGTTTGAATACTAGAACATCTAGGTGATCTATACTGCTAAGTTTTTAAGACAGTCCCTGACATGGTTTTGACTTGGTCCAGCTTGTACACCAATTCACAGTCACAGCTGGAAGTTAGCATGGGCCAGAAACTCTTCAAAATAGGCATGAACTGTGTTTTGGAGACTAAGCTTAATATTATGAAATAATCAGATGATATTAAGTGATGCTGGGGCTGCAGGATACGTGTTGTCACTGTTTGCTTCACTAGTATAGATTCAGCAAGTCCCTGTCCGGATGGGACTTGCAACGAATTGTTCCACAGTATTTGACCAGTCTAAGAGCTTTGTTGTGGTTCAGAAATATTCTTTTCAGCTGGAAAACTGATAGTTGTCATATACACTCCATTTAGAACAGAAACAGTACTCAGTGGCCACCTTCATACTAGTACGGACAGGGCCAGTATGTGGCCCTTAGCTCTGGCATATGGTTGAACAATTTTTTTATATTTTTATTGTAGTCGCTGATACATTTTGGCTGATGCCAGCTGGCACTCTGCCAATGTCCTTGGAGGGCAGCATTTCCTATGAGCTATATAGACTATCCCATGAAGAGTGTTTAGGTAGGGATAAGAGCCATTCTGGGCCTTATGTCCTCATATTCCTGGACCTTTTTAGTGTGTTGGTACAGATATAGCCAGTGAGACTGATTGAAGGCTAAATACAAAATGAAAGCTGAAAGGGATGTTGTGAATTGTTTTATGTCTAACCAACTTCTTCCCTTATACATTTGCTGATAGAATCCCATCAGGGGAGAGATCAGACTAATGGATTCTTAGCACCTTTTATATTTCCACTGCACTTACAGCTTTTACATCTGAGGACAGGTTTTAAACTGGAGATTTATGTTTTCCTACTTTGGTGTTAACACTAGCAGCAAATTTTTTGTTCCTGCTGGTTCCTCATCACAGAACATATGTTGCTGTCAGATCAAAGGCAGAAGGGGGGTGTGAAAAAGTGTACGTAACACTCGGGAGGTACAAGAGAATCACTTGTGTACAGCCCCAAAACCAAGTAATTCCATATTGTGTAACAGAGGTGGGTGGAAAACTAGCGTAATGATAGTTATTACTAGTTTTAGTCTGATCAAATTCTGTTATTTGCTCTGTCAGTAGCCATTGGATGAATAAATCAAAGTTACATAAAAGTGTATAATTACTTGAGCATCATTAGTGATGCGCAGAGGGCTTTATATGGCATAAACTAAAACTAAGTGTTGCCAGGAATGACTGTTTTTCAGTAAGCGGGGAAAACAGGTTTAAAATTGCTGGCTTACTAACTATAAATACTTAGGTCTTTTTTTTTGGCTTGGACTCCTATGTGGAAAATCTTTTTTGATCCCAAATCTCAATTTTCCACTTCTTAGTTTAGCAAGTATTGGAGATGCTGTGGCAGCAGCTTGTTTTCTCAGGGGAGAGAGCTTATCAGGCCATTTCACGACGACTTCTCTGGTTGAATAAATTGTGCCAGTTGCTTCAGAACAGAATCTCCTTTGGACAAAATTATGAGTCAATGTGACGTAGGTTCTCTAGGACAGAAAACACGGAATGGGGAAAATTTGGGGATTTTTCAAATAGGGCAGATTTTCCAAAATACTAATAATATAACATATTGTACTGAACAAAGATAGCAGCTGAGACTGGGACTAGTGTTTATATTTAAACAATGCTGTGAGAATAAACTATTATTTTAAACATCTTGCATCAGCTAATGATATATGATTTATTTTTTTCTGCAGATTAAACCAGTAGTGCATAGTACTATCCGTGTGCCTTCCAGATGGCAATGTTTCTATAATAAGCCACGTAATATCAAGTAAGTGTTATAAAGCAGACATTTACACTTGGTTTTAAGTTTTGTGCTCTGATAGTATATGCAAACTCCCAAATGTCTGTGTTCAGTTAAAACTAAATGTTTGTAGTGAAACTCTGGTATACGAATCATTATTCAGAATGGTTGAATTCTGTTTGTATTTACATACTTCATAGATCCTACTGATTTAAATTAGATTTGGATGCTATAAGAGTATACCAATTTTTTCATGAAGTGTTCTTAAGGAAAAAAGAAGTGAGAATGACAGAATATATTGTGTGCCATTGTTTAGTGTTAGTAAAATACAAATATGGATATATATATATATAATATTCCAAACTATAATATGATACAAAATGCGCGTATGATGGAAAACATGGTAAAATGACATTTAATCCACGAGTTATTTAGAAAATATCTACTGGAATCATAAAGCAACATGGTGATTTCTAACATAGTGGTGTGTCCTGAATGGAAAATATGAACAAGCAGTTGTCTTGGTTGATAACAAAATCTGTTTTCTTATAGATTTGTGTCCCATATTCGATAAACTCTCTCAGGAAAACAGGCAAAATGATAAACCACACGTCTCTTCCATGTGTCTCAGCTCGCCCTCACTAGCATGAGAAAAGGTTGCACTGTGGCTGCTGTTCTGACAGTAAATTGTCCTTCTCAAAGCTTTGTGAATGATAAATCTGTTGAAGGGTTGGCTGGTTAAAGCCAATACTCTTTAAGTTTTACCCAGAAATAAATACAAAGCTATGTTAATGCTCAGCTTTGATGTAGGAAACGATACCATCAGGCTAATGTTATAATACTTTTTTTTTTCTGTAGTGAAGCCATCATACATAATTCTAATGTCAAAACCAAGACCTAAGGTTAAAAAATGTAAATTTAAGAGCGTCTCTGACTTTGTATATGTGCTGAATTGCTCCTTTAAGGAACGGAAAAATGTGTTCATTGAATAATTCTCAAACACTGTATGTCTCCCATAGGTAAATAAAGATAAGAGAATTTAAGGATGCAAAAAGTTCTTCAGGTCATGTAATTCATTGCTATGGCTGCCATGCCTCATGCTCTATATTATTTTCTTTGCCTAGTCTAGATTTATATGTTTCTAGGGATGAAGTTTCTAAATCATCCCTCAGAGGATTATTCTGCTCTTTTATATTTCACAATGATAATAAGTTCTATGTTTTCTATACTTAATCTACAAAAGTTGTGTCTACTTGCAGTATATTTAAGAAAGTAAATGAACAAGAGGTTGAGAGTTTTTTTGGGGGCAAATTAAAGGCTTTGTTTCACTGTATAATCCCAAGGGTTTATATTAATATACTGAAAGCTCCACTAGATGGCCCCAAACTTCTTTCCAAATACGACCTCTGTTATTTCAAGATGATGTTTTAAAGTGGCATCCAGACATAAATATTTGCTCTTGGCTGAAACTTGACACACTGTGCTAGGACTTGTTGTAGGCCTCTTTTTATTTTTTATTTTTTTTAGCTTAAAAAAGTTTGAGTACATGTCTTGAAAAGTATTTTCCTTGCCACAGTAGTTTTACCTGTATAGGAGGTTGTATTAATGGCACTGCAAAGCTAAATGGGTGATTAAAATATAAAATGTGTTCATGTGATCTCCAAATAACAAAACATTTAATTGGCAGTTACAAAAGAAAAGGAAGGAAAAAGCTGTTCCATATTGAGCATTAAAATCTTTTCTGGATAAAGTATTAATAAATGTTAATTAATTGAATTTTGTGCTGTTTAATTATGCTAAGTCCCTTACACTGCACAGAAGCAGTTTCAGATTCCTATTTGATTTACATGGGTAATTATTAAAGGATGGTGGGGTGGAAGGTGCATAAGATGCTGTCTAAAGCACCTCAGAACAGGTTTGCCCAACTGTCAGTATGAAATTGCCAGTTTCAGCTGTCAGTATGAAATTGCTAGTTTCAGCCTAGACTGAAAATCCTCCTTTGAAACAGTGTTTTCTGCAGCTGTAGGTTTTTCAGTGCTGGCTTCTGTACAATTCATTTTTTTTTTCTGTCCCAGAACAAGGGAATCTGCTACCATAGTTGGTCAGTTCCTTTTCTTTTTCTTAAGATGGGCTTCTCAGTGACATTAGGCTGAATTGGCTTTCTGGCACCATGATTGTTTTGAGGGAGAGATTGGGTATAACAGGATATTGAATTTATGGTAGCAATTAAAAAGAGAATAAAGTAGTTGAAAAAAAAGTTTGCATGCATTAGACACAGAGTCACGAACAGTTGAGGTTGCAAGCGGACCCTGAAGATCATCTAGTTCAGACCCCTGCTGAAGCAGGGTCAAAGGCTGTGTTGGCCAGGGCAATGCCCAGTCAGGTTTTGAAATTCTCCAAGGATGGAGGCTGCACAATGTATCTGGGTAACCTGTGCCAGCGTTTGACTACCCTCATGGTAAGAAAAGTTCTTACTATGTTTAAGTGGAATTTCCTGTGTTTCAATTTGTGCCTATTGTCCTGTTACTGTAGGCCACTGAGAAGAGTCTGGTGTCATCTCCTTCACTACTCCCCATCAGGTGTTTATGCACATGCATGAGATCACCACAAACGTTTTCTTCTCAGGCTCTCTCTGCTTCTGGTATGTCAATGTTCCAGTCTCTTCGTCATCCTTGTGGCTGGACTTGCTCCAGTGCATCCATGTCTTTCTTGCACTGAGGAGCCCAGCACTGGATGCAGCACTCCAGATGTTGTCCTCTCAGTGCTGACTAGAGAGAAGGATTGACCTCCTTCCACCTGCTGGTGATGTTTCCTATTGCTGCCCAGGATACAGTTAGCTTTCTGTGCCACAAAGGCACGTTGGTGGCTTGTGATCAATTTGTTGCCCAGGTTCTTTTCCCCAAAGCTTCTTTTGAAGTTGTTTCCAGACTTTGCAGGTGCCAAGGGTTATTGATCCCCAGGTGCAGGACTTTGCATTTCTTTTTGTTGCTTTGTGAAATTCCTGTTGGCCCATTCTCCAACCCTTTGGAGTCCCTCTGAACGGTGGCACGGCCGCTGGTGGCAGCGGCCGTTCCTCACAGTTCTGCAGTGTGTGCAGACTGGCTCCGGGTGTGCTCCGTTGCATCGTCTAGGACATGGACCCCAATACTGACCGCGGGGCGCAGCACTGGTCACGGGGCTCCAGATGGGGTTTGTGCCGCTGATCGCAGCCCTTGGAGTCTGGCTGCTCAGCGAGTTTTCATCCCACTTCACTGTTCACTTACCCAGTCCATACTTTATCAGGTTATCAATGAGGATGTTATGGGAGATGGTGTTGAAGACCTTGCTAAAGTCAAGAAAAACAATTTGTCTCCCCTCATCCTTGGAACTGGACTTTTCATCATAGAAGGCTAACAGGTTGGCGAAGTGCCCTCATAAATCTGTGCTGATTACTCATATTGTGCTCATTTGTGCTGGGGATCATGAGGATATCTTTGAATAACATGGAGACAAAGTAAATGAAATTTAAAGAGTATATTTTGCTTTTGACTCATCTGTCACATCAGATGGATGCGAGCATATCAAGGATACCATTTTTTTTTATGAATGAGTTCTAAAGTTGAATGAAATAGCGAAAGATTAAAAATGAACTGTTGAAATCAAACTGGCAGTACTAATAATTATCCAGGCTATCACATATTGTTAAATTTATACATTTTGTCTTTCTATTTTTTATGACTTTCTTAACTGAGGAAAGATACCCTCTTTGCTTTTTGGCAGTGTTTTCACCAATGGAGAGATGATCAAGCCACCTATAAAATTTTTAATACCAAGGTTTACTCTGAAAAACTGGAATTGTGTCCTTGCCCTAATTAATGAAAAAATGCTTCTTCGTTCAGGAGGTATTAACAGGTGAGGAACAATGATTAATATGCCTAATAAAAATGCTCACTCTGGCAGTGTATCACTGTTCAAATGTCAGGCACATAGCACACATCAGGTTATGGTGTTACACTGTTTGATCAGCAATATAGCAATATATAAAGAAGCAATATATCAAAAGCAGGTTTTTTTTTTTGAAACTCTGAGAGTTTACAATCCTTAAAATGTATATCTCTTTTTTTTCATTGTGTGTGGCCACAGTACAGACAATCATACATTAACTCAGTCTGTGTTTCCAGCCAGCTGGAATCATGGATGCAACTAATAAGCAATCATATAACACCAAACATGAAGATATACCCTGATATATTTTGCTGTTATATAGTAGCATTTGGTCTGATATTTCTAGAGCATTGGTGTATGCTATGTTTAACTTTAAGAAATGGACATCCTAGTAAACTCCAGCAGTTAATTACAAGATTATAGAAATCATAGAAAGGATTCTTACAGCTACACAGAGGTATGTCAGTAAGATTAAATGGACAAGTGTTAATGTAGTAAATACAACATTAAATGCTGTTTCAATTGTGAAGCAGGATTTAAAATTTAAAATTATGGTGCAGAGGGATTGTTTCTCAGGTCAATTGTTTCTATTAATGATTATTTATTTTTGATCATATTCAGTTTGTAAACAAAAAAATTATGAGTAAGTTTCTCATGAGTGAGCTTGTAGTATATCACTTGAGAAATTAAACAAGATGAAAGGCTTTTACCTTTTTAGAGAAAGCTCTTAATTTCTCAGGACAGAAATGAAATTCTTTATCTTTTGTGCTTAGAAATCTTCCATCTAAACATGAAAAAATGCCTTTTCTGTATGTGATCTTTGCTCTAATTGTAAGGCTCAGAGCTTACACTTCAGAGGATCCTCTTGGGGGAAATTTCAAGGTGTGAAAATCTTACAGGTGTTACTATGTCCGTCTTATTTATTTTAACTTCAGAATGGCTTAGTGATTCTTTCTGAAGCAACCATCTTTCTAAACAACTGTTCTGCTGAGATCTATCTATATGTTGAAAATGTTTACCTGCCGGCAGAATTGTTCTTGAAAGCTACAACTAAAAAGGGAATTTACACTGATCTGTTTTCTTTGTTACATTATTTGTCCATATATCACTCGGGACCCGTGCTTATTTAGACTTGGTTAATTGTTCTGCTTCCATATCTGTAATAATATTTAAAGAATTCAGGACTGCAAACTACAAAACCACACATTTACAGCTTGTGAATACATTACATTCCACAGAGAATATTGCTTCTTTGTAGAAATCATTTTGGAACTTTAGGGTGTATTATTCTACAGATGTCTGTCTCACTGTCTTCCTTCACATAGGACCTGCTGTTCCAGGCTTTACAGGCTAAGTAGACTTGTTAATTAATGTTTTGGTTTGGAACCTGAATTTTATGAGCATGTTATTGTGCTCTTTTTTTTTTTTTTTTTTTTGAATTGTGGTTTTGTGTAGCATTGAAAAACTGCTGATGCTTGTACTGAATTATCTTCTGTTTACCTCATAGCATTTATTTCTCTTTTGAGAGAGTGCACATATAAGCAAGTGCTGGAGTTGTTAGCCTCGTTATTCACTATGGGGATGCATTTCTTCTCCATTTTCTCTATTTGTGCCTCGTCATATAAAGGAGAAGAATACACACCTCATCACCTATCTTTTATCCTCGGCACAGTAGTTGGGTCACAGTGATTTTTTTTCCACGGCTCATGTTGAGTTTGTGGGCAAGCCTACGTCCTACTTGCCTCAATCATCTCCCATTTCCTCTAATATGCTGACAAATTTAGTATACTTGTGTTTTGTGCCATGGTTTGCCTATATGCAGTGCAGAAGAGAATGCAGTTGGAGCATGCCCCAAGCCTTCCTCCTTTTACTGTGGTTCGTGCTACGGTAAAATAGACATGGCAAATGCTTCCCTTTCAGTTCCCCTCAGTCTATTTGCTCTATCAAGCCACTTTTCTGTGTTTCTTGTTGCATAAGACTGTCTTGCCTTTATTTCTTTGCCACTTAGACATATTTCAACTTCATTTAATCTTCTTATCAAGACAGTTTCTTATTGCTGCCAACATACAAACTTCTGAGTTGAGATACTAAAAGGTATTGACAGCTGTTTGAGATCCTCTGGGATATCATGTCCTTTCTGTCAGAATCATGATGGAAGGAGGAATACACCCCTATCCTGGGAAAGAAAGGGAGGGGACTTGGTCCTATCAGGTTAGCTCTGAAGCCAATTAATGCTTTTTCTCTGCCATTCCCATTACATTTTGGAACAAGGTCTCTTTCCTAGGTCCTTAGATATACCTGGTGTTTTTTCCTGTTTCAGAACAGAATGAGCAGGCTTAGCAAGTGCTTTAGGAAGAATCAGAGACTTCAGAAAGAGTCAGAGACTTTTCCATTAATGTCTTCCTTTCCACATTGGATTCTTTTTCTCTAATGATTTCTCAGTTAGATCTTCTCAGAACTTGTCTGGCTGGATAATTTTGGTGTGTACACCGCTGTTCCCTGCTGTCGGGTAGCAGGGTGCGTTAATTAGCACCGTGTTTGAGTCTGCATTTGACCCTCTAAGTACTTTTATTGGTATTATCAGCTTTTCACTGATCTTATCTGCTTGCCTTCTGTATTTTGGATAGCTTTAACAAATGGCCTAGCCATTTTAGAGTGAACCTTTCTTCATAAAACAGTGGGTGGGAATTACCATATCCTTTTGTCAGGGTGTGCTTTCTCAGTCTCATACTTGTCCCTGAAGTTGGTTGCAGTAGCATGAATGCTCAGAGAAATGCAACAAGCTGTGGAAGATCTTCCCTTAAAGATCTGAAAGGAATATATCAGTCTCTGGAGTGGATGTGTCTGTCCTCAGACAATTTTAAGTCCATGTCTGGCAACTCTGAAATTCATGTGTCTTTATATCTAGATTACCCTTTATGCATGTGTTTAGGTGTCAAATGCGTCTTCACACCTACCAAATAAGATGTTGATGTAAATCTCTATTCTGGTTATGATCTCAACCTTCTTCCAGGGATTATAGTGCCTGATTAACATTTGTAAAAAGTTACCTTTGAGACATATATCCTGTCAGAACTACATTTGTACTATGCGGTGCTGCCTACCTGGTCATCCTATGGTCCAAACTGCTCAACCAATGTTAAGCCTCATTTACATATCCACATTTTTGAGATGTGGAAGGTTTGGAAAATGTGTTGGAGTCTTCTTCCCAATGTCATGGTACATGACATGTTTAGGTGATGATTACTCCTACTATGTTCTATATAAAAGAGGAGACAGATGTCACCTTCTCTCAGGAAAAGAATCTCCGTCACATAGTATCCATTTATTTTCTTTGGAATTTAGACATGTGTGTTGGACATTTCAGTTTCAGTCTTTACTGGAAAATACAGACTGATATGCCTGAGGTAAGCTTCTTCCAGGAGTCTTCATATATCCTATGTTATGCTCTTTTTTTAATGGAGCTACTGAACGTGAGAGGGGTACTATGTGTGGTGGAGGTGCAATGGGAGCTAATCCACAGGGAAACCACTACAGGACTTCCCAAAGACTCTGGCTTGAATCCTAAGTAATAAGCACATACAGTTTGAGTGTGGTTGAACTACTGATTTACAGTTTCTGTTTCTTTTGATAACAGGTTGTACACGTTGGATGGTCGTGCTGTGGAAAGCTCAGATGGCTTAGAAGATAATCATTTTTATGTTGCAGTGGGCAGAGAAAAATTTAAACCATTACCATACTGGTGTTCCTCTAGGGTACCTTCTGAGGTTCGGTGGTAAGTGTTTTCTTGGTTCA
>NW_010585658.1:0-74336 GCF_000705375.1 Tinamus guttatus | reverse complement strand
TTTATATTTATATTACAGGTTTCATGTTCTGTAGTTGCAATTCACTTGTTTTTGTCACAGACAGCACAAGACTCTTGGTGTTACAGAATCTATGTGAATGTTTAGGTATATGCTAAAGCAGCCACCATTGAGACTTGCCAGGTAGATTAGAAATTAAATATCACGTTTAATTGCTTTGTCAGTGGTAATGCTCATATATTGTTTTCATTTGTTTAGGGTATTTCTGGTTGTCAGCATGCTTTTTTTTTCATCTTGCATTTGCTATCTTACTTGGTAGTAGTTCATTTCTTGTCAGTTATTTGAGATTTTGTTGTGTCACCATATGTTGTTCAGTTTTTAGAAATATCAGTTTATCAGTTTACTGTTCAGTTTTCCTTTAAGATTACTGAGTTGTGCTAGAATATTAGAGCTCATAAGAGGACTAAGTCATTGGGTTGTGACATGAGGCATATGGGTGTTATACTGTGTTTTATTAGCTGAAGAGGCCCTGGTTGTGTTCTGCTGGGGAAATCCAATAATTTTGAGTATGTTTCTAGCCACAGTGAAATCAGTTACATGATAGCTTTGGCACATTAAAAAAAAATAAAAAAGCATTATATACTATATAAATGATTCCTGTCTAAATAATAGTTAATTCAGTACTGCTAAACTGAAAAGTGTCCCTATTCATGTTTTTGTTAACCTAGGAAACTGAACTTTCAACCTGTAATGGTAGTATTTAGATACTGGCTGATTTTCTGCTGTTTTAAAAATTCTATTAGCAATTCCTGGAGCATTCCAATTTTTATATAAATAATGCAATTGGGTAGTAGTAATGTTAAATTTAGCCTACATTCAGTATGTTTTGTAAAGTGATTATCATCTTGAATTGCCTGGAATTAAATGTATCGCAGAGTACAAAGTTACAGATGTAATCTGTTTATCAGAAAGATAAGCTGTTGTATTCTGTTCTAGCCTTCTGAATGAATGTGAAAAACTAATGTGTATAGATTTTTTTTTTTTGAAATAAGTATCTAGCAGGATATCTGGATAATAATTTAAAGTTATTTTTAAGGAAAATACTTTTTTTTTGTTCACTAGATGGAAAATTAAAATATTTCTGTCTATCATGACATAAATGTTACTTCCACTGAAATCAGAAATTTGGAAATCATTATAAAAATCTGTGGGTGGAGGCATCTGTTATTAGCGGAAGCTGCAGTGAACTAAAATACCTCTGCCAAAACACCACTTGTCTTACCTGTGCTAAAGCTATTTTCAGTCGTATATTTCTCTTAGTTGGATAATGTGAATAAAGAGATCTAGATATATCCTAGTTTGATGAAACTCACCTTAATATCTGCAAATTCCAATACGGAACACTATAATGTTTCACAGTTTTCTGCAGTTGCTTTCTGTAAAAGAAAAATATGTAATTTCTTATATATTGAGCAAATATATTTATTGAGCAAATCATTTGTTTTCCCAAAATTTATGAACCACTTGACACTTAAATGAGGGGATACATGAGTGTAGACCATCTGGGCTTTCTTCGAAAGGAGCTGTGGATATTTTAGTGGCTCAGACCAGTACTTCTAAAATGTACATTCTGTCTGCCTAAACATGTGAAATTCTTCATTCATGAAGCATCTTTTCTAAAACAGATACTCATATGAAAATACAGTTGGAAGGAATACTACAGTGTACTGTTCACATCTATCATTAAAAAAGTTTTATTAACCAAAGAATGACTTTACTTAATTAACTGTGCCTGTAAGCAGTTCTCTAGGCATCTGTCATATCAATAAAATTGAACAGGGTCCATAGGTAGAACTTGCAGAAGTCATTTCTTGTTCTCTGTGATATAAGGAAACTTTCTTTCTGGAGGGAGGAGGATGGGGCTGGCCTCTTTTCAGTGGTGCCCAGCGATAGGACAAGAGGAAACAGCCACAGACTGAAGCACCAGAAGTTC
Organism: Tinamus guttatus; assembly: GCF_000705375.1. The sequence goes on along the minus strand of NW_010585658.1, from coordinate 72,385 downwards.
CACATGAACTTAAGGAAAAATGTCTTTCCTGTGAGGGTGACAGAGCCCTGGCACAGGCTGCCCAGAGAGGCTGTGGAGTCTCCTTCTCTGGGGATCTTCAAAACCCTCCTGTGCCACCTGCTCTAGGTGTCCCTGCTGGAGCAGGGGGGTTGGACTAGGTGATCTCTAGAGGCCCTTTCCAGCCTTAACCATTCTGTGGTTCTGTGGTTCTGTGAATGGACATCCAGGCCAAACCAAAGCAAGTGGAAAGACATTCCCACTGAGGCTGTGACCCACACTGAGGCTAGCCATTTGTCCTTCTGACAAAATTACCTTTCAGTTTTAGCAATATTTCTCCTTGTTCTTTCAGATATTGTCTCATTTCTTTTTTTTTGTGAATCAAATTTATTATAACAGTATTGCCAAACTGAAGAATTTAACCATCAAGTACATTGGTTGTGTGTGGTTGATCTTGTACAACTGAGATCACTTTTAGGCGCTTTCTTAATAGGTCCTTGATATCATTAAAACTAAAGCAGTCCTCCACAATTTGCAGAATTTTCTCTTATTATATTTTCTAAAAGGTGAAGACTTAGGATGCTGAATATTGATGAGCTCAAATTCTAATTTATCACTTTCCTCTTGAAAGTTTTATTCAGTCAATTTTTTAGTTTACGGAGCAGCACACATTTACAAAAGTGTTATTTTTGCTTTCTGTGTGATGCATTCCTTCTGTATTATGATTTGGCATAATATTTGCTTTCACAGTTATTGAAAGCAGTTCTGTTCTTTGTGGCTGGCATATGTTTTACCTCTGTAGCTTGATTGCATTTTTAGTTTGATTGTTCAACTGTTTTGCTCAGCCTGCTAAACTTTCCATTTGCAAGGAGTAATTCTTGCTGTCTTTGCATATAACTTTTCTTTGCAAAATCAAGTTTGATTTTCCAAACCCCTTTTGTTGATCTGGTACCTGGTCATGTTGCAAATAATTTGTCCTCTAAATAATAAGTCTCTAATTTTAACTGCTTTAATTCATGGAAACAGATATGTTGAAGACACACCATGTGTTGTTTTATTTATGTATCTTCCCAGTCTTTCGAAATGTAATTCAGTGAGCAGTTAACAAAGTCATCACAATATCATGTGTTTTTCTGGTTCCAAAAATATCTTCTTGAAGAACTGAGTTCCACACAAAATAAAAGTAGTCATAAAATTAAACACAGATAACTGTAGTAGAAAAATATGGACTGCGTAATCGTTGCTTTTTGTAAGTGCATCCTTGAACTGAGTAACTATAAAACACACTATGATTTACAGTGGTTAGAGTTTTGTTTAAAACTGGAGATTATTTTACTCCTTTGTTTTTAGAACTAATGCATAAATAATCTGTTTTTTATTATAAGATGGTATTTCTAGCTGACTGCCCTAAAAACCAATTGTGTCTATTTTAAAACTGCCATCTAGTTCATGAATCTATGAAATATATTCATCTAATTATTGAATATTGATAATTCAAGATTTGCATTGTAATACTTCAGCCTTTTACTTGTATATAAGGAGTGTTGGTTGATCTGGGCAAAACTGATGGTACACAAAAAGAGCTACCATTTAGAGGTCTTTTGGGGAACTAGATTGAGTGACTTGACGAATTCATACTACTTAGCAATGTGTAATTCCTTCGTAAAAACACTAAGAACAATGTCTTAGTAATTTCCCAGCAATTATGAAAAAAATAAAATTACTTTTTTTTCAGAATTTAACTCTATAACAGAGTTCTATTGTGTTGAAAAGTATTTTATTATCGCTACTTTGGAAAATTTATGGTGGCTATTTTGGGGCGATTTTTACTCAAAAAATAATGGTATTGGGAAAGAAATTAAGCAAGTCCTGTGCATCTGCTCATAATGAGCTTATAACTTCATTAGCTTTATAGTATTTAGCCAATGTGATTGGTTGGAATTTGGATTCACACTGAAGATCAAAATTCATTATTTTATCTTGCATAAAACTTATATTTTATGTATATGATTAAAAGCTTCAGACTGGCAAATGGATCATCTTGTTTCTGCTTTGGTGTTGAGGAAGTCAGGAAATGGGAGCTCATGGAATTTGTTTTTCTTTAATAAGAGTGAGCAAAGACGTACTGCTTTCAGGGTGACTGCCTACCCAACACCTTTCTGGTACTATTGATACATCCCTTTCTTGACTTTGTAAACCAATCACTTAGTAGTTTCTTAAGTAGTACAATGCTTTTGTAAGGGGTCAATATTTAAAGTACTAATTTTTTAATGTGAAAGTACTACATTTAAAAGTAGTCTCTTGTTATAGTTTAAATTCTTCCTCCATACTGAAACTACTCAGTGGCTGGAAGGCTTTAACAGCATTATTAAATTAATAAGAAGACGATAAGAAGAAAAGAATGGAAATTCAGTGTAATACTTTTCATTCAAAGTCAACAAATTACACATTATTTGCCTTTTAGTTTATATGGTGAATCACGAGTACCTTCAAGAAGATCCAAAAAGAAAAAGGCAAGAGTAAGTTAAAACACAACTTTTTAATGTGCATTTTAAATATGTTTCTAGGGTATGTTTTGGTTATACATATTATAAGATGTTGTGACGTTACGGACAGGATAATAAAAGTATTGTAATTTAGACTCTAATTTAGGTTATGTTGATTTAAATATTTGCATTTTATGTAAATTAAATCTAGATAGTTATATAGAGAAATGTATAACTTTTTGAGCTGACAGTATCTCCCGTAAGTGTTCCTATAATATTATTTTTACATTGATCCTTATCCTCAAGTTCTAAATCTTTATTCTTCTTAGTACCTTGTGTCAAATTTACTTTTTCTCTGAATTGTACAAGAAGAGTATGTAGTTTAATATTCATTTTTAAAAGATAGAAAAAGGTTTTGTTAGAATTAAAACTCACACATCATAGTGTAAATTAAAAAAAAAGAAAAAGAAAACTTTTATTTCTGTCTTCAGTTACAAATATACATAGAGTTATTTCTGCCTATGAGTTAGACGGTGAAACACAAGACATCTGTATATCTGTTGATTAACTGACTGAAATTATCAAGATATAAATAATAAATAAAGAGATCTTCTAATTAAACATCTGCAAACTAGATACAGTGCTATAAGTGCTTTATAATAATGAGGTATTTATAATTATTAATACTCTAAAGATATTAGGAACTATTATGTGAAAGATGCAAAGAAATATGTTAGTCAATTTTTCCTAATCAGAATGTAAAGGCCCAGGAAGTAGTGATCTTGGTGATCTTCATTATGAAACACGTAGATTAACTCCTGGAGGGAGAAAAACTTTTTTTTGGGGGAAGGATTGTTAATTCCTGGGACAAAATGCAAATGGATTTGTAGGATATAGTCCCTAGAGATTTGTGTCAGTCAGATGCTCACAGCTCTCTGTTGGGAAAGATTTTGTTATGCTTGAGCTTGCTTGGAGAAAGTGATACGCTCAGTGCTGGTGTCTTTCCCGTCCTTTAGCGCAGGGTTTGTGAGCTCTTGGTCATCCAGTCTGATCCATAGTGTACATGTGGTACATTTTTCACAGAATCAAAATCAAACAACACTTTAGAAAGTGTTTTCGTTGCCTTTAAGCTCCAAGCAACAGACAGTGCAGCACTGCTGCTAAGAAGGTATTCTAGTATCTAACTATATTCACCACTAGAAAATTTTATTATTTCAAGACTGCATTTATCTCTTCAGCATTCTTCCCCCTGGATTTTTTCTGCCCTTGTCTGAAGCTTAAAAGCTCCCCTGTTGTCAGATCTCTCTCACATGAATAAGTAGCTAAGCTTAAGTGTAAGCGTCTTACCTGTAAGACAGGTAGGTATAAGTAGGAACTCCATAGTGATAAGCTGAATGGATTGATATCTGTGAGTACACACTTAAATGAAGACTATTTTCCAATCTATGGATCATTTTAAGTTCTCTGAACTTCCGTATTTCCTTGACGTGCCATGTTAGTCATGACTAACAAATGCTGTATGTAGAGGCATAACTTTCTTAACTGCACTTTATGCCTTTATCATTGCCTTTTGCACTGCTCAGTGCCTTTTGCACTGAGAGTTCATAATGAGGTGGCCAACTATAGTAACTTCTCCTTACAGTTAATCTTTCAAATCAAGAATGTCTCTATTTTTAGACAAAAATCCTTGTCCAGAGATACATTTCATCATATTCAGATATATTAAAACATACTTGCTGACATTTAAATTAGCTGCAATTATTCTGTAACAATATCCTGCCCTCCTTATAATTGCTAGTCAAATAATCTTTATACTTCCTACAAACTTTTTCATAAGAGATTAAATCATTGCTTGGATTGCAGATAAAAGCACTGAATAAGGTTAAAAGAATTAATCCCTCCATGTTCAAGACACTTTGAAGTCAGGAAATGTCCCAACATCATCATAAAACAAAACTATCCTGTATTCTTGTTTATCTGAGTCATATTACTGATATAAGCAAAAATGTTGTGCATGGGAAGTATTGGGCTGATATTTATCCAGAATGATTTTTAAAATCCTGCGTCAGATTCCCCATTCACAAGAAATGATAAACAGTCCTCTATTCCCAAGTCATTTTTATAAAGTTTACCATATGGAAATCATAGGCTTTTTAATTATAAATCCATCTGTCCAATTGTTTCAAAGGCCACTTTTTTATGCTTTTAAGAGCTGGAAGATGAAGCAAAATCATGATTGTTGAATCTCAACAGCTCCCATATCTCTTCTTTTTTTTTTTGATAGCTATATCTTAAAACTGGCATCTTCCCCTGATAACAAACCCACTTTCAAGCCTGTTATTAGCCATTTCTGGCATTTGGAAAAGCACTGCATGCATTTTAAAGACTGTCAAACAGCAAGACTTTTGATTAATATATACTTCGAGTGTTTTTTTATGCTGCGCAGTTTTTATATGGTCCAGTTGACCATTTCTTCATTATTTACCGTCTTGTTTTCTGCTATTAATATAGCACATTCAGCATGTATGAAAGTTCCAGATGCATTAGTCATAATGCTAGAAATAACACTGCACTGATGTTACGCAAACGTTGGCTGCTTGTAATACATTGAGAGATTAAGTCTGTATCCTGACCTGAAGTCCACTCATAGTGAAAGCAAGATGTAAGGATTCAGAAATATTTGCATAATAAACACAGGAGAGGTATTAGGCAAAGGCCAGAAACATTTCAAGAAGTGGGTTAAAACCCAGAAGATTAATAACCCTCTGCTGATGAGGAAGGAAGGGACAAAGTGAGATTTGGGGATCATATTGACAATGATGTTGCCTTAAAGCAGATCTTTGACAACTGAATAATATGGAGAACTACAAATTTATCAGTATGTAACCTGTAGGAGGGTTGATGATGAGGAGTTAATAACTTGTCTTTGGAAATTATAGGAACAGTTTGTATAGAGAACCAAACAGATTGTCTTGATGAAGATATCAGTATATCAAAAACTGCTTAGTGTCCATTTTGATATTCTCTATTTATATTTTGCTAGTCGGAGAAGCCAAGGGTCAGAAAATCCTCCAGTAGACCTCCAATAAAATCTACTAAAAGTGCAAAAATAGAAGATGAGAAAGCACAGATTTTGATGACAGACACAGATTTTGATGACAAAAGTAAGAAGGAAAGTCTTGAAAGAACTTCAGATCTAGCACTTGCTAAAGGTAACACAGAATAATATATAGGCGATTTAAGGAAATATGGATCCGATGCTTAAGTGTTATGGAATTAATCTTATTCAGTCTTTCCTGTTAGAGCTACTCTCCAGCTTACACAAATGCCTAAATATTTGGGATGGCAGAATGAGCAGGGGAGAACTGGGAATTCTTTCTAGGACAACGTTAGCTGCACTTTGTTGAACATGTCTGTCTAAGAAGTAATGACTACATGTAGGGATAACATAGTCAATTTAATCTACAAATCATCTTTCTGTGTGCTGCGGTATTTATGTACATTAATGCAAGAAATATCCCTAGTAAATGTACATTATGTAGCTGTACATTAATGTAGATGTACATTAATGCAAGGTGATTAATGTACATCTTAGTTTAATGCAAGAAATATACCTAGTATTTACAGTATATGTCAAAACTCCACTCCAGATGCCACGGGTATCTAATATTATTAGAAAGCAAAGAACAAATTTGTTGTTGCATAAATATATTGAGTATCAATTTTATCTTCTTAATCTTCTAAAATTTCTGTTTTTCTTGAAGTGCTTCTTTTGTTTCTTCCATTTTCCCCCTGTATTTTTAGAATATTGCACTGTGCAAGGGGAAGGGTCCTGCCTTCCATATGAGCTTATCAATCAACAGTGCCCAAATCCTGAATTTCACACAAACCCATGTACTTTGTTATTTTCAACTGGTATTTCATATTGTAAAATTGAAAGTTCAATGTAAGGGAAGATACTTAATTTTATTAAGGATTTGATCAGCATGTAGGAAAGTGGAAGCATATATTTGGACTTTCAAAGCAAATTTTTTCACTACATTTCAGCACCAAGTATCTTTAGAGCAGACGAACCAAGAGAAGAAGTTCAAGGAGCAGAAGAAGTACAGGATGACAAAAATGTGAAAGTGGAAGTGCCTATTGACCAGGTAGAATTAAGGCAAATTAAAAATAATAATAAACAGATACATTTCATATGTATAGTTCAGCAAGCCCATAGGAGAAGACTGTGTATCAAAAATCTTCATTTCTTCTATTCATAGCTCATGATCATTTTGTTTAAATCATTAAGTCACTGCTTCATTAGATTCATTATATTAATTGTATTCAATTTTAAGTTAATTCTTGGGGCTTTTACAGGCATATAAATTTACACATCATAGTCATTTTATAATAGTTACAATAAATACTTTTATAATTCTGTAATACTTATTATATGCATAATGTTTAAAAATTTGTAAAGAGAAAAAGCAAATATAAGAATCTAACATAGATATCCTGTAGTCATCTTGATGCAGAAGAAAGAAATAGCCATGACTGTGCAGATGCTATTATTCATAACCTATGTTTAATAGTTTTGTTCTTAGACAGCAATAGGCTTAAACTGTAGCAGTATACATATGTATATATATATACGTATATGTATATATGTATAAACTGCTGGAAATGTAGGAAAAAAATCTTATCTATAGATTCGGATATATGTGACATCCTGGGATTTTGCTTTATGATATCACAAAAAAGTTAAAACCAATGTGATTTCCAACAAGAAGTATTTTTCGTTAGTCAATGAAGTTGATTTTAATATTTTGATATATATTTATCCAGCTCAATAGGTGCCTTGTATTTATCACACAAAATGGAGGGAAATAGAACTGTTTTGTGTCCCTTAAAAATCATGCACTTAAATTGTACACCAACATATGAGTTGGAAATGGGGTAGCATATATTCTAAAAATAGAGGCACAAAGAGAAGAAATTACTAGTAAGGATCCTGTGATATTTTATTTCAGCAATGTTTTGGAAGAGATCAAATTAAAAGATAGCTTTTTTTTCGCCTTTTTGCAAAAGCATCTGATGAAATATGCTAGTATCTTTCAGTTTTAGAAAGGGTGACCTATTCACCCATTCTGAAATCTGTCATTCAATTCTGTCAAGTCAAACTGCTTCTCACCCTAAAATCTTTCTTTAAAAAATTTTAAAGTGAATTTAAAATGTCAGATTGATAGCACAGAAAAAGCATCTGTTTATTCATGGAGCAGGTCTTGCTCAGGGAGCAGCATCGGCATGAAATATCATAGTAGAAAATTCATACATGCTTTGGCATTAAAATAAAATTTCTCCATAAAGTGCAAATCACAAATGGAAAAAACACAAGAGCATCTGGAAGATAGTTATCTACTATTGATACAGCTAACTACAGCACCAGTTTATTATCTTTTTATAGCTGTTGAGCTTCCTACTCTATTCTTTTGTGTATATGAAACTGCCTTCATTCTGATTACTTCTTACATTTGACAGTCCATTGAGTAAGGTCCATCAGAATATGTGTTACCATTTTGTTGTGAAGCCAGTTTGCCAGAGTTTCTCTTGCATGCTGACTTCAGCACAGAAATGCAGGCCGAAATGGCTCTAAGGCTAGACAGATGTAAGCTGCCCTTCATGGTACTGCTGGAGAACACATGATTGAACTATTAGAAAATAAAGGGATAGAAGGAGGGGATGGGGAAGAAGGGAAGATAATAGTCAATTGTTCAGACGTCATGGGATAAAAACATACAGAAAATACAAGGAACAGAAGTGATAAGGACCTAGAGGAAAGAGAACTGGAGATAATAAGAAAATTGGATGATGGGAACAAAAGCAGTATGCAAAGAGAAAAAGATAAAAAACGAGTGAGTTATGAAGTAAAGAATGTTGGGTTTGAGTAAGAGGGCACAATAAATATTTATGTAAAAACATAGTCATTTTTGGAATATACTTGTCATACATAATTATGATGTTCATTTTTCTCTGTTATAAGGTAAACAGCTGGGGGCTATATCAATATTTTTCTTTGCTTGAAGAATCAATATGCAAAAAATCAATCTTCCAGAGAGCTGTTTTGCATTGGTAGAATTTTATATCTTCACTTTAAATGATACTGTCCTTGGAATGCATTTAGTTGGGTAGTTTCCACATATTTATTTTATTCATCTAATAAGATTCCCATAATACTATGTAAGTATTGCAACATTCCTCTCTAGCAAAGCTGTTTAGTTAATTTTCTCTTTTCTGCCCTTTACCCCTTTTACCCAGTTTTCCACGAATGGTTACATATAATCCCTTTTGATAAAATCCAACATGTCCGCATTTGTCTTTGCAAAATAAACTATTTTTGCATTATACTTCTCTAAGTTTTATAACATTATTGAAAAGCAAACCAAGCATTTGGACAATGGACCAAAGATTTCTGCTTATTCTCCTCTGCTAGTACCAGTGATATCACTGTTATGGCATGCTGAAAATACAAATTGATTGTGAACCAGCAGGAAGGGACAACTTACTTTGTTAAAATACTAAAAAAAAAAAAAAAAACTCCTTCAATCCTTGTTTAAATTCCTGTAAAATTTAACAAGATCAAAAATTACATTCTTAATGACGTGCTTCTTTAAAATAAGTGTTTTCTCACTAACCCTGTAATAAGACAAATATTAGCCTTTTCAATTTGGCAGAAAGTTATAATGCTTTTAGTCTTATAATTGTGAGATATTACTATCATTGTTCTAATTCACTTTCAAACACTATCATTAATTCTGATTTGGCTAAATTATTTATAAAAGTCCTGAATTTCTTTGTGAATATGAAATTAGCATAATTCATTTATTTCACTACTCTGAGCCAAATCCTCCAGCTCTTGCTTAAGCAAAAATCTTGCTGAAGTGTATATTTACCCTGAAGTAAAATGAATTTTGACTTGAGTAATATCTTTAGATCAAACCTTCTATTACTTAATTTATATGTAAATGCTTTTCTGTATATATATTTTGATTCATGAATTAAATAAATCAATATTTGATTCTTTGTATTTTATCATTGAATATTAGTTAAAAATAAGCAAACAAAAGTTAGACGAAATTAATGATAAAAGTAAGAATGAAAATATTATAAGTGAGTTTTAATGAGTAGTATACAAAAGCTGTAAGTTATGAATAGCTCATTTGATTTTTATGTATGTAGATCCCAGCTGAGATCGTACAAGAGGAAGAAATTACAGCACCTAGCAGCAATGCTGTGGATGAGGTTAGATCTCCTTTTGTTTTGTTAATGTGAAAGTGTAATTATTTTCAATGTAAGCTAGATCTTTCAAGTAGAATATAAAGTATTTGCATTTGATTCTGAACATGAAACCCATTCTGGTTTTGACTAAAGGCTGCAAAGCAGACCCGTTGTGCCCGAAACCTCACTAACCCGTTTATGTCAGGACAGGCATGTGCATTATTAAAAGATGATGAAAGTCTTGTAGGATTCAATAATCAGATTCCTGTCATTATTACAGTAGTAACTCATGAAATTTCAGTATCGTTGAATCAGTTTTAACTGGAAGCTTGAAATCTATTTGTCTTATCGTTTAAATACAAACACTACTTTTCCTTTTGGAGTCAAAAATGAATGTGTAGTATAACATACTTGTTTTTATCCCATTAGGTACTTGTCCTGTAAAACATGGCCTATATATTTGCTCATTCTTTAACAGCATTGGAAGAGAAGAGGCACTTTTTAAGATTCATGTTCTAAATTCTTTGTCAGAAATCCTCATTTCATATAAATTAGTAGGAGTTTTGTCTGAGTTCAGTAGGGCTAGTAAACTTATCTTGTATGTATGCTTTGATTAATCTGGAAATGATTAATGTGAAAAGCATTGCTGCTATGTCAAAATGACTCCTTCACTGAGCCATGTGTCTTTCTGTTACTTACGATAAAAGGAATGCCAGTAATCCAGTTCTTAATATATTTAATGAAACAAAAACAGAAGCAAATCTCATTTTAAAAACAGGATTTGATTATTTACTGAAATATGTATAGACTTGCACAACGAGTGCCCAAGCTGTCCTGCAGCTTCTGAGTTGTAGCCTATCTCAAGTTGAGTCCAAAGAAAGAATTTGGCCTTCTGTACTCGTGTTATAAAGAGTGCATGCAAATTCACCAACACATATATACCCCACACAGATATATAGAAATGAAAAAAAATTGATATATCCCTTCAGAATGTTATAACCCTTCAGTACTTCTGCATACCTTGTTACGTTACAGCAAAAAAGCTTTTATGTTTTCTTGTTTCTGCATTTCTAGGAAAAACAGTACAAGGACTATAGAGATAAATACTTTAAAAAATGTATGCATAACTTGGATTTTCAATTGGAACAGTTGCATATGTGAAAGCTAAATGTTATTTATGTGTTTTCAGTGTGTGAATCCTTCAATTAAGGCAACATTGAAAATGCTGTTAATGTGACTGCAGTTAAAAATTCATTGCATTAACTGCTCTATATTTTTTGGAATAGGTTGAAGCAGATGCCTTGGCTGATTCTGAAGAACTTCCAGAAAAGGTTTGTTTAAAAGAGAAAAAGAATTAGCTGCTGTTTCTTGAATAGAAGGGTCTTGAAAAGCAAGCAGTGCTAGATTTCTGTATACAGATTTCTGTATAAAGAGTGTAGATTCATGTTAGAGTGTAGAAACAGTGTTAGAGAAAGTGCAGCAGCACTTTACTATCTGCCTGCATAAACCTGGACTATCATGAGCACATACATAGTAACTGGTGAGTACAGAATACAGTTATCTCTCAAATTGTAGGCCATATGTGTAAAGACATAGTCACAATTGCCACAGTTTCCAGCCTATGTAGCAGTATGGAAGTCTGCAAAAAAATGCCTCTGGCAAGACTGTGAAAACTGCACATGGTAATAAACATAAAGTCAAAATCATGAGCAGTTGCATGCAGAGCGATAAGCGGGTTTAGATCTAAGTCTATGTGTGAAAAAACAGAACTATAATAGAACGTGATGTGACTAAAAATCAAGATTTTCTACTGGAGAGAAATCAGTTTCTATTAATTGTCTTTATTTTCCAATCAGGAATTGAGACATTTTGAATTCAAGCCTTTTGGATTCAGAACACAAGCTAAATTCAAAATGTTTCAATTAGTTTGGGACAAAAGCTCATTTCCTAATGAGCTGTAGCAATTAGAAGCTAGAAGTTAGAACTGTTGTATTCTAAAGTGACTTTGAAAATATATGTCCTTTAGTTCCTTTTTTATTTTCATTGAGTGATTTCAAGGATGCATTTTCTCATTTTACTTCATGTGACGTAGGTAATATTGGCAGGAATAGGCCCGTAATGAAAGATTCTGTTGATGATTTATGAGCAATAGTCAGACATGGGACATTTTTCATAGTTGCAGTGTCTTTGCAGTGCTAATTAAAAAAAAAAAGTACAGTACTGGCTTATATTTGGCAGATAATCATCAAGCATTACTCAGATATAGTAGAAAAACAGATCTCTTGAGTAAGATTCTGCTAAGTCAGCTTTACTAATCTACATTAGATCCCTTTTAAGTGATATATTTTTCCTATATACCTTTAAGGAAAAGTTAGATAAATTGACTCTGCATGACACCTTTATTTTGTAGAAAGAGAGAGAGGATGATGAGCACGTGCAGAACTCTCTACATCTAGAGAGCAGGATGGAATCCTCTACTGGAAAGATGTTAGGATAATTTTTCATTTGAGATGAGCAGAATCTGTTGTGATTGGACCTGACATAAGTTTATTTTGAAATATGCAAACCAGGTTCCATTTAAACATTTGACATTTGATCATTTAGTTTCCTGAAATCAAGAGATTTTAATTTTCTGTACTGAGTACCCATGAAAATACTTCACATTGCATGTAACATACCAATTTTTATTTCATAGACAACTAATTAATAGAGTCTTATTTTGAAGTTTATTAACAGTAACCTTGCTTTTCTTTTTCTAGGACATTTTAATGATTTTAGGTTGAATGGTTAGTACTGAATATTTGTGCAATGTGTTAGCATTTGAAAGACTTATCTTGCTTTCCTTACAAAAAGCATAGGAACTGAGAATGTGTCATTTAGGTATTTCCTATGAGCATTTCTTCTTAAGGATATGAAATGTATTAGAATACGAGCAACTGTGATGGTCTTCTGTAGGAATTCTCCTACACAAACTCAGCCCTGCTTAAGTCAAATGGATAATTATCCATTGTGAGGAGGCAACTTTTTATTAGATTTTATACATCTAGATGTATAAAGCCAGAACAGTACTTTCAGCGAAATAAAATGGTACTAATCTACTTTGAACCCAGACTTTCACTTAATCTCTAGGTTTTCCTGTTATCTAAAAAAGGCTTCACATAAAATACTAGAACAATTTGGGGGATCTTTTGAAGCTCCATATCCTGTAGAATTAATAGTAACCAAGTAAGAAGGTACTTAAAAGGTTTACTGAACTTTTATTGCATAAACATTGTAACTAGAAATTCATTTATAGATAGTTTTCCTATGTCCTTCTTTTTCATTGTATTAAATTACACTTTTAGATATGAAAATATTATATGAAGAACTGTGTGGCTCAATAAATACTCATAAGATGTGTATCTATCTTAATTGTCTAGCTGATTTAAAGTTGTTGAAAGCTGAGATTCTGCACAAGAAAGCAGAAGAATCTAGTTATTCAAAGAGTCAGTGCTTGCAGATGTCAAAGTAATAGTATGGAATTGTATCCTTTGTGTACCAATTTAGGGTGGGTACACCTGTGGATTAAATTAATCAGTTATGTAATTGAACTGAGTTATCTTAGATATTCTGCTTTAGAACAGTGCATAATAGGTGGTGATTTATTAGTAATACTTTCTTAGATTCTGCCCTTGAGTCAGCACTCTTGAGTAGAAGCTGCCATTAACTTCTGCCTAAAAGTGTACAATACAGCCAGAAGGCCAAATGTTACCAAATTATACAATATGTTCAGTGAATGAAGTTGAAAAAAATGTTTGCAGATGTAGAAATAAATAACTGAAGGCAAATTACTTAAGAGTTGTGCATGAAAAAGACTTTAGTTCAGCTTCTTGCTAGAGAATTTTTATAGTGTTTTATCCATAGCATTTTTTAACTTGACATGTCTTACAGTATTTCCTTGAAGTATTTCTGTGGCTTATCTTACTAACTTGAAGCTTTTAATTATATACAGCATTCCATAGTTCCAGTCCATGCTCAGCTGTATCTTTCACTATTCCTGTAAATAATTCTTCCTTATCCTGTGGACAAAGATCTTTTTTTGAAAAATGTGTTGGAAATTTTCACTCATTTAGTGGGAAAAATGAACAAAAAAGAATTCACCCTCTTGAACATGGTTTTGTAAATGTTTTTAGACAATATATAAAGTATCTCTATATATTTGTTCTTCTAATCATTCCTCATAAATCACTTCTTACAGTTCTGAAATCATTTGATTTCTCTAGACCTTACAAAAAATGAAATCCTGATAACTTCCATTTCAGGAAGAGAAGAAATCATGGAGTGTCAAAAACATGTTTGACTTCATTCGCAGAAAGTCTGCTACTTCAGAAGGTATGCTAGCTATACAGGTGTTGCTGAGTTTAAAAGAGCTCATTTACCAACAAGTTTACAAAAGAAAATAATGCATTAGAATTCAGTCACCTGCCGTTAGAATGGCATATTTTCAGACTGTTCATATCTAGTTTAGCTTGGCTATACCAAAGCATATAGAGTAAAACTCTTCAGTCTGTGGATTTGTAATTTTATCTAAAATCTTTCAAACGTGTATATTTTGAAGAAGTTACTGAGGGAATGAACATGGATTAGATGAACAGTCACTTCATTTCCTTCATCGTGCAGAGATGAATTCCTCATGGAGATTGTCAGCCATTGTTAATATAAGATTATTTTGCACTTCTTATGTAGTAGTTAAATGGGCAGTGGCTATTTCATGACTTTGGATTACCAAATTGATTGAGAAATCATCTGTAATAGTTCTGATGAAAAAAAAAGTATCTTCCTAAGGCCTCTTAGGAGGTAAGAAGGAGGAGGTATGAATTTGATTCAAACATTTTCCACCGAATGTGTTTATTGGTGATAGGTTAGAGCTTACTCAAAATTTAGTAATATTCAATTTTTAGTAAACACTTACCTTAGGATCTGTCTAAGAAAACTCAGAGTCATCTAAATTAAGTTCAATTGTATCAAGTGCAACTGAGTAATCTGACGAATGTGTTTGATGGACCGATATACTGCTGTGTACTGACAGATTGGTTTGGACTGAGAATGAGCATCCTTTGAACCTTTTCTTCTGGTTTCTTGAGAATTCCCATTATCTCATCTAAATTTGAAAAATTAACTGCTGAACAGCTAATGATCTGTTTTGGGTGAGCCTAAGCTTTCTGAGGTTTTGATATATAACTACTACTTAGTCCAAGAGCCTCGTATATTGTTCATCTCTAAACTGTGAGGATTTCACAGTGCTTTTATGCAGAAACTTCCCCGCTTCAAGGGAAATAATTATAACCTTCCTTTTTTTTCACCTTTTTTTTTCCTTGTTACATGCCTGAAATGTGCTATAGTCACCTATCTTTTTCATGTTCATGTTCGTGTTTCTAGATAATATAAAATATATTAATATGATGCAAATACCTGTTTTGTTGTTCACTTAAGCCCTGCAGTGTGCTGGATGCAGAAGTAGAGATGCTCCTATTCTTTTCTGAGAGGCTTTGTTGTATGGAGAATGACAAGGAATCTGGAAACTTGGGATTACTAAAAAATCCCAAATCTATCATTGAGGAATTGTACAATTTTTTATAAGACATATTTCATGAGGTTTCAGTACTCAAAGAGTAGACTTTATCTATAGGCGCTGTTAGTAGGATCAGAATCAGCCCCACTCTCTGCTTCTTCAGTTGCCAAGGTGCTTCTCATACCTTTTGTCCTCTTTTTCAAACACAAAAATTGCTATCAAAAGATTTAATGTCGTCTAGACAATTTTGATATTAGGATGAGATTTCCCACTTATTCCCAGTGCAGAAAACATATTTCTCCTATGAATATCTAAAAAATTATGAAAAGAGATAAGCCTCTCAAGGGATCAATTCAGCGTATAATAAGAAAGGCATCTGTGATAGAAGAATAAGCCTGTGACGTTCCTCTCTCTCTCCTTTGTGTACAGAGAAAGTCAGGCCAACTGGTTTAGGCTTTTAGAAGGCTTTTAGTTTAGCTGATGATGTCACCTCTCCTTAATTTCAATTGAAGAATTTCAAAAAAGAATTTGGGTGTGAAACGGCAATGACTATTTTGTTGGGCATTATATACATTTGCTTATAACATGGCAGTGCGCCCTCTTTCAGTTTTAGGATTATCTTGTGATAGCTACATATAGTAGCACGTAACGAGGACACAACATTAATTATTCCAAATTTGCATTCTCCGTGGATCCTGAGTACATTATGTCTTTAACTGTAGGATGTTCCTTGATTGTTACAATGTGCTTGACTATTTACTGAAGTGGAACTCAAATAAATGTATTTGAAATGAATTCCTGACTCATAACCTGATTTATAGAGTCTTCCAAGTACCTTCTGCCATATCACTCCGTAGTAGTATCTTTTTTTTTAATAATTTGTGTGCATTCTTAGTAATTCATCCCATAACACTGGACACTGCTTTTTTGTTTGTTTTTGTTTGTTGTTGTTGTTTTTCCTAATGTTTTCCTTAGCTAATCTTTTCTGCGAGAAAATTCAGCCTTTTGCTGAATTTTAGCTACATTAGCTATTCAGTTTGAGATGGGCTTGTATTGCTTTACCCCTCCTTGAGATTTATTATTTTGTTGCATTCAAGGCTTCTCAGAAATACTTTTTCAATAATGAAATGAGAGTTTATTCATTTATAGGGAAGTGGAGATACAGAATATTCTTTGTAAAGGGTACATTAACTGTGAAGAGACTGATGTATATATCTCACAAAAAAAGTTACACATATGAGAAAAATATGTATAAGATACATGTTTGCTGGTCTTCTTAAAATCATATAGCATCTCGGAAATGTACTTTCAGGATTACTGCATTTTGTTCCTCATGGAATTCTGCTTCATATAATCTCTGAAGATCCAGTGAAAATACTGTATGTTTTTGTCAAAAGCCCTGCATACGCTGAGCTGGTATTCCTGCCCTTGTCTGTACTTCTCCATGCTATTTTGCGCTGCTGGACACTACATTTCATTTGTACCTTTCGTTTATGCCGGGAAGCGCTGGCGAGGAGCCCCGTTATCCCTGTGTTGTCTCCGTTTGCTGTAGTCGGCCCAGGCGGCCGCTCCTGGGTGTGTGAGGCGGCCCGTGTCCCGTGTCCGGCCGGCGCTGCGGGTGCCCCCTGGCACGGCTGTCCGGGTGCCCATGTGTTGGGAGGAATTGCGGGATGTGTCGGGAGGAATTGCGGGATGTGTCGGGAGGAATTGCGGGATGTGTCAGGAGGAATTGCAGGATGTGTCGGTTGGAATTGCAGGATGTGTCGGGAGGAATTGCGGGATGTTTCGGGAGGAATTGCGGGATGTTTCGGGAGGAATTTGAGGATGTGTCGTGCGGAATTGCAGGATGCTGTAGGCCTCACCCCTGCGCCCTGGCTGCCAGGCTGTGCTCCTCTCCTCAGTGCAGATGTGGTAGATGTTCAGTCTGTGATTTACCAGCTGTAGATGAGAGCCAATGCCAGGAATAAAAGCAGGGTGTTTGCACCCATTTCGTACCAAGGAAGCACTGTCAGATAAGCAAGCTGAATATGTCCTGGATAATTTTTTTTTTTTGCATTTAGTTATTCAAATTGTGAATGTAATACACTACGTATATGTATGTATTATGTGTTGTAGGTGTATAGTGTTTTTAATTTTTTTCTTGTTTCCTTTTTAGTTTAGCTTTGTACTGAGACTGTTTTCAAAGCTGTTATCTGTGGTGCTGTTTTCATTGGCTCTGTTCAGGGAAATTGCCTACGTACCAGGCACCCAAGTGAATCAATTTTAATGCATATTAATTGTGTTATATATTATTGGTTGTTACCTTGACAAATCTGTGTAGAGGAGAAAAAAAGACTTCGACAATTTTGTAAAAGCACAAAACACTTGTATTCTCTTACTGTTTCTGGAGAAGAAAACTCATGGAAAATTATTTAAATGAAAAATTCTTGAAACAGAGGCTTCAGACTCACAGAAAGTCACAAATTCCATAAATGGTTGCATATATTCTGGTTCTGTACAATATACTAATAATGTTTTTATTGAATCTGATGATAACTAATTGTTCTTTGAGCTATGTATATTTAATACATTGGAAAGGGAATAGACAGCAGTGATCAGATCACAATGGCACTTCCTAACTATAATTTCTAGATTATTTATGTAGAATTGCAAGTTTGGCTCACAATTTTGGTTACTTTGAATATTGCTTTTGTATTACCTGTGCTTTTGCATTACCTGTCTTGGAGAGCTCTGAAAGATCCTGCAATGCACAGATCTGTGATTCACTTCTGGAGAATTTCAGATGCCTTTTATTTAACTGCAAGAAAACAACATTTCTCCCTATCCCTTCTTTCCTTGATGGTATATGAGGAACTGATGGAAAAATAAGTTCCTTCAGTGGAATTGTATTTTCACTAAAACCTAACTCTCTTTTCCTTGATCTCCAGTTTTCACTTTTAGCAAAGATACTTATTAACTCAGAAGGAAATTAGATTTTGGTATGAATCTCTGAGATAAAATTGCATACTGAGTAAAACACCTCTGATATAAAGGTATCATAGAGACTTATTTTATTTTTTTTCTTAATTTTATTTTTAATATTGACAATACAGATGTCAAAGATCAACCTGAAAAGCCTGAGGAAGAACCTGAAGAAGAAGAGCTGAAGAACAGCTAAAGTGATTTCAAAATCTATGTCTTGTGTTATACAGGTAGGATTAGAGGATGAATAATACATTCAGCCTCTAGGCCTGAATTATAGAAAGATTTCTATGTATGTTTAACTTACTTATCACATTGAATAGTCTAACAGAAGCTAGTATGCATGCATATGTACATATGTTTGCAAGATTAGTCCTTTGGCTTCTGAAAACAAATGTTTGGCACTTCATTATTCTATGGCTCTGTCATACAGAATGTAAGAACAGTCATCTGTATTTTAATACTGGCTCCCAATTTTTCCAGTGTAGGATTTTAATGTTGCAGGCTGAGACACACTTTGCAGTAAGAAATATATTTTACTACAGGGGATTGCCTTCTACACCATCAGTTAAAATGGGGTTTTGTAAAGAAACAAGCAATAAATTGCCCATCTTCCTTGCAGAATTCAAAATGTAAATCCTGAATAAGTGCTTATATGATCTTTATTCTTTATTGGCACGTATGTATATACTTCCTCGTAAGGTTTGGTTGGTACATTTAGAAATGAAGGTATTTAATTATTTAGTGGCTGCCAAATATTGTAATTTATATTTTACATGTTGGTGATGATTAATTCTTTTTGTAATTTTCTGATGAATTATTTCTGTTTCTGCCTAATCAGCAGGCATACTGTGAAATATAATTGCACTTGAAAGAAAATTACTGTCTCATGAGATGAACAAGTTTGATGATTAAATTACGTAGAATAAAGTAATAACACTCACATACCCAAGCAGAATGACATACCCGTCCTTTGTTGTGGTTTGATGACCTTTACAAAAAACAGAGAGTCATTTTAGAAACAATCCAGTGTATTTCAAGACAGAATATATAAAAGGAAATTTAAAGAAACCTAGATAAGCAATACTCTTAGGGAACATGTAAGAATTTCACCTTTGTTAAATTAAAAATACCAACCTTGATCTGGGTTCCGCATAACATAAATCACTAAGGTTAGAATAAGCTCTTAAACCTGATAAGAAAACATATTTGCTCCTAAAGTTAATTACTAAACTTGATCAGAAATAGGCTTGCAGCCTGGCATTTATATCAGTAGGAGACAGACTTCCGTATAAACAACATGAAATGTCTGTTATTTCATAAAGACAGAAAATAAATCCCTACTTACGCGCATTTTTTGTAATGATAAGCACCAGTTTTTAGCTGTATCTTTATATAATGTACTATTCATGAATCCTAGGCTAGTCTTTTGTAAAATATAAATCCTTGATTTGTGTCCAGACCCATTCTGGTTGAGAACCAGCATTCATGAGACTGAAGATTCGAAAAATAAAAAGTTTGACAGTCTCATTCCTTCCTTGATTGTATATGACAAAGGCCTTGATTTTGTTCTAAAAACTTAATCATAAGCAGCATGTGTACGTTTAATATTAGAATGCTGTAGTGAACAAACATGTCTTGGTTTCATATTTCAAGGGCAAAGATAGATTCATGACCTCTCTTAACCCTGAAATGCCTGTTGTGGGAGGACAGCACATTGATCCATACACTCTTAAGCATTGTGAACTTCTCATCCTTTATGTCCAAAGGGCCGTGCTGTATTGTGTTCTTCCCAAAGAGGGGCAGGGGCTGCAGAAAGTGTTCTCTGGTGTAATGATCTTGTGGTAATGACTGACTTTGGCATTATGTCCAGCTGGTCTTATGTGCAGAAAATATGATAGAAATAGCTTCTCTTACTGAGTTAGATTGCTTAGCAAAAAAAGTTACACTACTCTTACACTCTATGCAAAGCAGCTGTTGTGTCTGTCTGCAGAGGTAAAGAGAACCATATTTTGTTCACTTTGATTTACACATCCTTTTTCTATAGGAAAAGGTAGGAAGAAGAGTTTTTCTGAGGAAAGGTCCCACAGAAGATAATTACAGTGGAACAGATATCTGCCATATGCTCTCCCTTCCTTAAAGTCTTCAACACTGCAGTCAAGAAACACAGGATGGAAATGGGTGACTTAAAGGGCATGTGAATAAAGCAGAGTTACCCTATTATCTTTAAAGAAGTGTTAAAATGGAGTTTTGCTTTTTTTCACATTGGAAATGAATCATTTCTGTTCAGATGCTATCCGAAGGTGTTCTCAATAGAAGATACTGAAGTTCATTTGTTTTAGTTGTTTGCTTAGGGAGAGCTTTTGATTCCTAGGAGTTCAGGAGCTAGCTGTGTGATTCTGAGGAGGCACTAAACACTATCAATTGTACGGTTTTTTTAGGGAAAACATATGGGATGCACCATAACCATTTAGCAGAAACCAAAATTTTAAAATACAGAGAAACCCTCAGTTTAGCATGTTAGAACCACTATGTCTAGGAATAATATCTGATGTTACCTGTAGAATTATTACCTGTAAGCAGTTTTCTAGTAAGATAGAATTTAATTTGAATGTAGAAAAACAATAATTTGGGATATGTTATGTAATATAACGTACAGGCACTGGACTAATTAAAGGCTATGTCCCTTTATAGTGACCATTTAATATAGCTCTTAAACTTACAGTTCTGACATAGTCTTCTTATGTAGTTGTCAGAGCATGTATCCATATGCATGAAGTACAGCAGTCCTGATGCAAAGTAGAAAGCTTTATTTTTAGATATTTTCCAAATTTAACCTATATAAACGCAGATGAATGAAGATCATAGTATCATCTGTCAAATGAAGAGAGACTGAGAGAGGGGATCTTATCAGTGTGTACAAATACCTTGAGGAAGGATGTCAAAAGGATGCTTTCAGTGGTGGCCAGAGATAGGACAAGAGGCAATGGGCATAAACAAAAACACAGGAAGTTCTGAGGAAAATGTCTGATCTGTGAGGGTGACAGAGCACTGGCACAGGTTGTCCAGAGAAGTTGTGGAGTCTCCTTCTCTGAAGATATGCAAAACCCACTTGGATGCAATGCTGTGCAATGTGTCCTGGTTGTGCAGGAGGGTTGGACCAAATGATCTCCAAAGATCCCTTCCAATCTCAACCATTCTGTGATTCTGTGATCTGCAGTCTAGTCAAATTTGTATGCTACAGGGAGGTCATCTCAAGCCTTAGGAAAGAAGCAACGCACATACCATATGGATTACAGAATCATAGGCTGCTCAAAGTGGGAAAGAGCCTAAGGAGGGTGTCTAGTCACTCCTCCCTGATCAGAACAGCGTGTACCAGAGCAGGTTGCTCAGGCTTGTCTCCAACTGAGTTTTGAAAATCCTCAAGGATCTACAATCTCCAAGTAACCTCTTCCAATGTTTGACCACTCTCACACTAAGGAAAATTTCTTATAGTTAAGTGGCTTTTCCTGTATGTCAGTTTGTGCTCAATCCCTCTCATCCTGTTTCATCTCTATTCCTCCCCAACCTCCAGCCCATCAGCTATTTGTACACATTAAGATCCCCTCTGAGCTGTCTCCAGTCCCAGCTCTCTCAGCCTCTCCTCATGTGTCAGATGCTCCAATACCACCATCTTTTTGACCCTGAACAAAATAATTGAAGAAGAAGTATAAATAGGATAGCCCATCGCCATGGCACTTTTATGGGGACCACTCTCCAGAGACAGGGTTATTGCCTAGGGGAAAATGCCACATGATAGAATGTTATCAAAGAGCATTTTTGGAATATCTCAAGACATTATGGGATGATTAGGGGAGAAACCAAAGGCAGGAAAGGGGAGGGTTTGAGGTCTTTTGGGGAGGAACAAGTGTGAGAAAACAGATGTGTAAGGGCATAAAAGGACTGGCTGCATGTAAACCAGTTGCTGGTCAGTAAACTTGTTTGGCCATGCAGTCTGTCCTGTCTTGTTCTGTGTCTAATGATTTTCCTGCTTAAGGGGCTCTTTGCTGTGTGTTCCTGCATTTATGTAGAGGTCTGAGTGGCAGCCACTGGAGTCAGATCAGAGGTAAGAGGACCCTGTGTCTGCAGTGCCAGCAACCACAGCAAGTGAGGTAAGTGAGCCAGCGTGTGACTGCCAGCAAAGCCAAGCTGGATTAGCCAGTGAGTAGGTTCAATGGCCTGGGAACCAGCTATATGCCTGTGTCTAGAGATGAGGAATCAGATACCGGAGGGGCCAGGGAGCCCAGGCCAGCTGCTGGAGATAGCCTGGCATCGAAGGTTGACTGAGAGACCCCCATTTACACGTGTGAGAGTCTCTGTGTGGGAAGCAGGTGGGAAGACCAGGCATCCAAGCTGCCAGTTGTTGCTGGAGAGATCCACATTGTACGTATGTACACTTCCACTCCTGACCGCCTTCCTGGTCTTCCAGAGAGGAGAGCAGGATGAGGCCATTAGTGCTATATGTGGTTGTGTGAATGCTGAGGGTTTCTGCTTCCTGATCTGTGTGGCCAGCTCTCTGTCTACGTATGTATGTGTTGCATGTATGTGTGTATTCATGCTTACAGGGAGCACATGCTTAGTCTCACTGCTGGTTGGACCTGGGGGTATGGAGCTGCCTCACTCCTGTCATGCTACTGGATTTGACAGCCCCTAACATCTGTCACAACGAGTATTCCCAAAAGGGCATATACAAAACTTCCCATGCGGGGAGGGGACTGATCCTTTTGCAAATGAGTTAAGAGCTATTTATCAACCCTTTGGAACACTGTGGGGGAAACTCCTGGTGCAATGGGTAACTGGATCGAGAACAATCCACTCTGCGAAGACTCAGGTGCACATCAGCTCCTGTGGGTGGAACTGCTTTATTTGAATAAAATGAAAAGTTAGGAGCACATATTCAGGTTATTTTGAAAGCAAGCAGACCACCACAAATTGAGGCCTAAATTGTAATTGCCGTGAAGGTGGTAAAAATGCAAGAGAAACAGCCAAAAAGCAGAGATGCAAAGAACAGCCAGGTTCTCTGCAAACCACTCCTTGGAATTTGAGAAATCCAGTTACAAAGAGATATGTGCAGTTCAGAAAGAGTTTTAAACTTTATGGAGTCAGGCAGCAGGACTCTGACTGCTACAGGAAAAGCTATGGGCCTTCAAGAGGAACAGAATGTGCAATATGAAACCTCATCTTCCTATGGAGGATTTGATTCTTTTGCCTCTCTCCCCAGGGTTTATTTACAGTAAATACTGTCCCAGTACCAGGACTGAGTTGGATCTGACAGTTACTGGAGCAGGGTTGGAGATGTGGCTGGGACACAGTGCCCAGGCATTGCCAGGGGTTTGCTCATCCCATGGGCCATGGACTTCCCTGGTAGGGTCCAGGAAAGAGAGGAAGGAGAGACTGGGCTGCCCTCCTGTCACCTTCACCCGCCCTCCTTCCAATAACCGTAAGGAGTTTGGATCAGAGCTATAGTCATTAGAAACTTGTGCAGGAACCAGACGGTCCCTCAGTGGGCCAGCCCAAAAGGTTGTTTATCTGGTTGCACTCATAGAGTCGGTGTCAGAGGCTTTCTTGATGGTTTCCTGCAATATCCAGGCAATATGACTTGTTGGAGGGAGGAATGTGTAATGTAAGGGAATAGCAAGGACAAGCACCTGAGCTGACCAGCTCCCAAGAGAAACGGGACAGGTAAAGAGGGAAAAAAGAAGAGTGGAGGAGAAGTTTCAGCCCTGGAAGTGTTAGGCGATGAGTATCACTGATGAAATATATGCTTTATTTATATATTTTTATATATGAGCTTCTCTATGATGTTTCTATGTAGAGGAAGGTTTCCCCGTGCGAGATCACTGCTGTCCATTTGGCAAGAGACTGGCAAACTGTAATAAAATGCATCCACACAACTACACACATTCTGGTTAAATGGCACTGGCTCCATGCTCATATTTGGTTGTATGGGAAACAAGATATTCCCCTTTCACCAGGCTCAACTGATGGAAAACCTGGGGCATTTATCAAAGCACAGTGAAATCACAGAACAGAGCCAGGCTAAGGCATTGCAGGCTGTAGGTGACATCGCTGTCCCCAGCTCTGTGATGTCACCGCTGCTATAGGAACCGTCAGGCAACGCACCTGGCAGTCGGGGAGCATGGACAGATGAGAGAGGAAGCAACATCAGCGCTGGCAGCAGCTCAACCAGCAGAAGGGAACTGGTTCTTCATGGTCCTGGGAAAGACTCTGCTGCCAGTGTGAGGAGCCCAAGGCAGCTGGGTGGTGCCAGCGCGGCAGGCGTGTGCGCAGGGGACATCCGCCACCCACCCAGCTGGGCACAGGGACGAGGAACGTGAAGTGATGTTCTGCTAATGTCACCAGCTTGAGCAAAGAAGCCAAACAGTCACCAGCAACAACAGCTGCTAGCCAGTGCGGGAACATCTCTGAACCTTGAAACAAACTTCACCTGCAGAATCTGCGGAGCAAAGAGGTAGTTGTCGTAAGGGAGGCAAGATAAGATACGTACCTATAACCATACTAAAGGCGGCAAGGTAGTTCAAGGGCTGAAGGAGTGGCCTGTCCTTTCAACCAGGGCTCGTTGTGTACCAGTTCAAGAAGGACTTCCCAAATAGGCCCTTGTTTCCAGCCTATTGGGGCCCGCTCGGGTGCTCACTAACATAATAGTGACCAGTCCCCAAGCCATGCCAGAGGGACTTCACTAACGTGCTCCAGTGACCAAGCAGCAGATAACAGCAATATAAAGTCTCATACTGTGTAAATAAAGTCCATCCTTTGACTGTTCAAGTGGCAGGCAAAGCTTTGCCAGTAGGGCCAGCAAGTGCAGACACCAGTTTCTGTGAGCAAAATCACATTGCCAAAGGTGAGTGAAGCTTCTGCAGCCAGCACACAACCAACCCGAATACTAAGGAACCACTCCTAAAGTCATAGCTAGAGAAGCCTAATAAGAGCAAAGACAACCCAGATTCCAAGGAAATTTCACTCTTTTGAGGTAAGATGGCTAGTCAAAGCAGTAGCAAGCAAGAAGAAAAGCAAATAAGTCATCAAGGAAAAAAGTCAGATGATAGTTCTGGAAGCAAGGCTCTAACCGTTTCTGCAATGGTGTCTGTTGCTTCAGACATGATGTTCTCTTTGCTGGAAACCATGCAAGTACAAAAGAAAGAAGGTAAAAAAGTGCCAGCTTGTGTATTTCTGAAGAAAGTTCTCCTGGAACACACCAAGGAAGTCATATCTGACCTGATAGACTCGACCATGAAAAATCTGCACAGTGTCACTGGAGTGCTCATGAAAGACACTGACTTTATATCAACACTGAATAAGAATCTGTTCAATGTAGGAAGCCTGAAAGCTGCTGAAATTTTGGATGCAATGGTGAGACGCCTGCTTAGGGATTTATCAGATGATAGAGGGCCTGCCGCTTCTCAAAGCCTAGCATTTACAGCACTTAAAGCTAGGTCCCAGTCAGATGTAAAATCTCAAGGCATGAGAATTTCAGCAATGAAGGGTGAAATGCATAATCTAGGTAAAGATAGGGACAGAGGAGCCAGTACGTCTCACTCATCGGAGAAGTATTCAGAAAAACATTCCTCAATGGATAAATATGCAAAAGATCTTATCACGACTGCATTAAAGCTGATAAAACAGTATTTACTGCATCAGACAAATGGTAACTCTTCTGAGTATGGCGGCTCTTCCTTTGGGTATGTCCATCGAGATACTCACTTAGAAAATGCTGGGACATGCCACAGCTCAAAATCCCTCGCAGCGTATTCAAGAAGTGATCTCCATGATCAATCCGGTTTTCAAAAGGGAGACCTAGCAAGTAGCTTCTTAAGCCTCATACAGAAGCTCATATGTGAGGCAGGCTCCAGCATGGATGAGAGCTCCAGTGAAACACACAGGAGCTCTAACAAGTACGGCAATGCAAGTGAGTCCCAGAAACAAGTTTCAGTCGGACAACCATGTTCATCCATGGATCAGCTTGATGGTTTAAGTCAAGTAAATGAGCAATTCATTGGCCAACTTGTGGATTCTGTGATGAAGCTGTGTCAACTCATGGCCCAAGAAAGTGCTGCAGACTTAGCAAACGGCAACTTTTCGGATGATCACGCTGCTTCTTGAAAAGCCTCCACAGCTCTCTTAAAACCTTTGTAACATAATCAATAAAGAAAGAGAGGAGAAAGAAAGAGCTATGGCCATTTTATTTACTGTTCTTTTTGTTTGTTTGGTTGGTTCAGCAGTGTTTGAAAACAATCCAGACACCTTCCTGTTATAGCAGTCGATACCACATGTGTATGTGAAATCAAGGGATGTAGAGATGTAGAGCAGGGAGATAAATCAGAAAAGGGGGGAGCTTGGATGTGGCAAAAGGAGGTCCTGAATTACAAACACTGCCAAAGGAGCTTGGAGGTGATAGGCTTGGTACAATACTGGGTAGTGTCTCTAGATGCTGCACCTCTACTTCCCTGGCCCTTGCTGCTCTCCTCAAAAGGACCAGCCTGCCCTTAATGCCATTTACTACTTTTGTGATAGCAAGACTGGGAAGGGCCTTGCTCCCTGTATGCTGATGTTCCCCAGCAAAGCGACACGCGGGTGCAGGGGCTTGCATGGATATACACAGAGGTAGAAGTGTGTGGGTACATGTGCATGCCCGCACATGCAGGCAGCAGCGGGGAGAGAGAGAGGCAACTTGGGCAAGTTATTGTCTGTAGCAGAGCTTAGAAACTGTTTTTACTGTGGTCAGGTTCCCAGAAACCACCAGATGGTATAAATATTCTCTATTTAGTTCTTTCAAGAAGCCTGTAGGCCATTAGTCTGTTATGAGTCCTTTTACTTGATACCGTTTCTGATTCTGCCACCATAGGCTTTCTTCGTAATAAATTATACATACTGAGTGCAGTACTTATTCTGAATAAATTTAATGTGAAGCATATATAATACACAGTTAATTTTACATATATTTATATATTTATGTATGTATATATGTTTGATTTGTGCAAACTTATCAAACAGATCCCCTGGACTCGAGGAGAATTCAACCTCCTTGAAAACAAAACTAGTGATACTGCCTGCAGTTCCTAATTTGTCAACGATACTGCTGTGGAATAGACACCCAAAGTCTTCCCTGGCCACTGTGCAGAGCGGCAACATGAAGCTTGCTCCTTTTTTTTGGTGGAAGAATGTTACAGTAGTTACAGCCATGCAACAACCCCTCTGTTACCAGGTCAGGGAGTCTTTCATCTGACACGATGTCAGCAACAAAGCACAGGGGAGTCCAGGATAGTTTCCTGTGGGTTGAAAGCATCCAGCAGGATGTAGTTTTCCTGGGAAAGGCTGACACTCCTGACCTCATGCACAGATGCGGCACTGATCCATGTTTCAGACGCACTCTGTGCCAGTGCCCAGCTGCAGGGTGGGATAGCTCTCTAGTTAAACTACGCCAGTTTACGCTAACAGGGGCACTGGTCTACGGCTGTAGTGCTAGATTTGCATCTTACAAAAAAAAAAAAAAAATCCAGTCCGATTAGTGATAAATCCCAGCCAGGCCTTTCCTCATGGGCATCACTGAACTTTGAGTAGAATCATAGAATCATTATGGTTGTAAAAGACATATGAGATCATTGAGTCCAGCTGAAAGCCCTTCAACACCATGTCTGCTAAACCATGTCCCTAAGTGCCTCATCTACACATTTCTTGAACACCATCGGGAATGGTAACTGCACCCCTTTTTGGACAGCCTATTGCAATGCTTGATTACTCTTTCCATGTAGAAATTCTTCCTAATGTCTAACCTGAACCTCCCCTGGCACAACTTGAGGATGTTTCCTCTTGTCCTGTCAATAGTTATTCTGGAGAAGAGATCGACCCCCGCCTCACTACAACCTCCTTTCAGGTAGATGTGGAGAGTGATAAAGTCTCCTCTGAGCCTCCGCTTCTCCAGAGTAAATAACCCCAGCTTGTCAGCTGCTCCTCATAAGGTCTGTGCTCCAGCCCCTCTACTAGCTCTGTTGCCCTTCCTTGGACACACTCCAGTGTGTAGGTCTAGTCCATGGACTCAGGCTACAATGGGCAGCTTCTTGACAAAAATAAATCTTCATATCTTGCATGGAGATGGGAGGAGCAGGTGTGAATTCGGCAATTCTTGTACAGTTTCTGTCAGTCTTTTTAAGACCATTTCTTTTATGCTGGAGATAAAATGTATTTTATGTGCATGAGGCATTTGTTTAGCCTTGACCTTGCCAATTCAACTGTCAGGACAAGTTTCTGATTCATGTTGTGACCTGTTTTATGGCCACGATAGCTTTTTCATCCTCATTGCGTCTCTTGTTTGCATCTCTCTGCCCAGAGAGAAATGTTTATGCATCTAGTGTGCTTATACACATACGGTGTGCCAGATCTGGCTTCTTTCACTGGTATATTCTTTCTGTGATATCGTTAGCCTCTTACAGTTAGGTCCTGTTGGCAGCCAGGAGGTAGAGAGCACAAAGATGTGGTATACACTGGCATCAAGAATTTGAAAGAAAGCCACTTTGTTTTTCTTTGTCTCCATTTGTCACTGTAAAGGAAACTGAAGGCTGTTCAAGAACTAAATTCCGTGCTCTGTGTGTTTACAAAGTGGCAGTGTACAGATAACACGTTAACGCTGTAACAGATGATATTACAGCTTGGCTTGCTGACAGTTAGCTCTAAACGAATTCTCACAGGAGCTAGTAATGCTTATGGACCTCCTAAGGAGATGTAGCAGCGACAGGCATCACTCCTTGACTGCAGTTAATGCTACTTCTTGACATTGCAAGGATTCAGAGTCTCACTGAAATTGCTGCGTAAAGAACATTCTATCATCTGATCCATGGTGGCAGATGCATCCTGGACATGCAATGCCTACAGCCATGCTTCAGGGGGATTTACCATCTTGAGGTGCTTTCCTGGCTCTGAAGAATGGGTCTCCTGGGATAAAACTGCTAATATTGACTTCCACATAAAGAGAATTCCAGTGCTAATAGAGTTTGTCTCAAGTCAGTAGATATACAAACCCTGAGGAGCTTCACCACTCTAAGTGAACGATAGGCTGATCTACAGGCCAATCAGCCTCACCCTCATCCTTGGAAAGATGATGGAGCAGCTCATTTTGCATACCATTTCCAAGCGCATTAAGGACAAGAAGGTGATCGAGTGCAGTCGGCATGGATTCCCAAAGGATATCACATGGATTCCAACCTGATAGACTTCCCTGATGGAATGACTGGCTCGGTGGATGAAGGGAAAGCAGTGGGTGTTGTCTCCCTCGACTTCAGTAAGGCTTTTGACGCTATCTCCCATAATAATATCCTCATAGCCAAGCTCAGGAAATGTGGATTAGATAGTGAGATGAATTGGAAACTGGCTGAATGACAGAGCTCAGTGGCACAGTCTAGTTGGAGCCTGTAGCTAGTAGTACCCTCCAGGAGTCAATACTGGGTTCAGTCTTGTTCAACTTCTTCATCAATTGCCTGGGTAAAGGGACAGAGTGCATCCTCAGCAAATTTACTGATGATACAAAACTTGGAGGAGTGATTGATACACCAGAGCACCATGCAACCATTCAGAGGGACTTGGACAGGCTGGAGATATGAGTAGAGGAGAATCTCCTGAAGTTCAATACAGGGAAGTGCAGAGTCCTGCACCTGGGGAGGAAGAACCCCATGCACCCATACAGGCTGAGGGCCGACCTCCTGGAGAGCAATTCTACAGAGAAGGATCTGGGGATCCTGGTGGACAACAGGCTGACCATGAACTAGCAATTTGCCCTTGTGACTAAGAAGGCCAGTGGTATCCTGGGGTGCATTAGGCCAGCAGGTTGAAGGAGGTGCTCAGGCATGGTGAAGCTGCGTCTGGAAAGTCCAGATCTTGGCTCCTCAGTACAAGAAAGACATGAAGCTACTAGAACAAGTCCAGCAAAGGGCTACTAAGATGATTAAGGGACTGGAGCATCTCTCATATGAGAAAAGGCTGAGAGAGATGGGACATTTCAGCCTGGAGAAGAGAGGACTGAGGGAGGATTTTACCAATGTTTATAAACATCTGAAGGAGCAGTGTAAAGAGCATGAGGCCAGACTCATTTCAGTAGTGCCCAGCAACAGGGGAAGAGACAATGGGCACAACCTGAAACACAAGCGGTTCCATCCAAACACAAGAGAAAATTTCTTTATTGCGAGGGCAATAATGGTTGCCGAGGGTAGTTGTGGAGTCTCCTTCTTTAGCGATATTCGAAAGGGATGTGGGACTTCTAGAGAGTCCAGCGTAGAACAATGAAGATGATGAAGGGACTGGAGCATCTATCTTATGAGGAAAGATTAAGTAAGCTGGGCCTGTTCAGCCTAGAGAAGAGAAGACTGAGAGAGGATCTGATCAATATGTATAAATACCTGAGGGGAGGATGGGACCAAACTCTTCTCAGTGGTGGCCAGTCACAGGACAAGGGCTAATGGGTATAAATTAAAACACAGGAAGTTCAATCTCCATGTGAGGAAGAACTTCTTCACTGTGAGGGTGACAGAGCCCTGGCACAGGCTGCCCAGAGAGGTTGTGGAGTCTCCTTCTCTGGAGATCTTCCAAACCCACCTGGATGCCGCCCTGTGCCACGTGCTCCAGGTGTCCCTGCTGGAGCAGGGGCGTTGGATTAGATGATCTCTAGAGGTCCCTTCCAACCTCAACCATTCTGTGATCTATGAGCTGTCCAAACACAATCCTGGGCAGCATGCTCTAGGTGACCCTGCTTGAGCTGGGGTGTTGGACTGGAGGATCTGCAGAGGTCCTTTCCAATGTCAATCCTTCTGTAATCCTGTCTCCGTACAGTCTGACTAAAAATTGGAGATAATGCCAAACTTAATTTGACTCTGGGGTCCTCTGATGTCCCAATCTCACTTTCAGTGAAGCAACTATGACTAAGCAGCAACTCTGAAGGCGTGCGTAATGGTGTGCATTGTACATGGCACCTTCTGTAGTGTGTGCTGGTGCGATCCTGAGGCATGCACCAGGCAGGTGGCGAGAGTGTGGTGCGTGCTGGGGCTGGTGTTGTAAAGCACACGGTCACCCAGGACAGCTGCACCATCGTTGTGCACCCCTGTCTTGAGGAGTAACCTGCTTCTGCAGAGTTTGTCTGGACACAAGCAGCATATCAAGGGAGGTGATCCTGACCCTCTACTCAGCCCTGGTGAGGCCGCATCTGGAGTATTGTGTCCAGTTCTGGGCTCCACAGTACAAGAGGGATGTGGAGCTGCTGGAGAGGGTCCAGCGCAGGGCTACGAGGATAATCAGGGGCCTGGAACATCTGCCCTATGAGGAGAGGCTGAGGGAGCTGGGCCTGTTCAGCCTGGAGAAGAGAAGGCTGAGAGGGGTGTATCAGTGTATATAAGTACCTCAAGGGAGGGAGTGCAGAGGATGGTGCTGGCCTCTTTCCAGTGGCAGAACTAGAGGTAATGGCCGGAAACTGATGCACCAAAAGTTCCACAGGAACTTAAGGAAACATTTCTTAACAGTGAGGGTGACAGAGCACTGGAACAGGCTGCCCAGAGAGGCTGTGGAGTCTCCTTCTCTGGAGATCTTCAAAACCTGCTTGGACGCAGTCCTGTGCCATGTGCTCTAGGTGACCCTGTGTGTGCAGGGAGGTTGGACTAGATGACCTCTAGAGGTCCCTTCCAACCTTAAGCATTCTATGATTCTATGATTCAATTCTATGATTTTGGCCATGAGTGGGTAGGAAAGGCAAAGCAGGCCCTTGATCTACTCCAGCATCCAGGGACCATTAACTTCTCTTGTCATTAAATCAAGAAAGCCTTTTCTGAATGTTTAGTTTTCCTTTTCCTGCTAGTCTTTGGGCACAGAGTGGCAGATGTGTGTTGCTTTCAAAAGAGCAGCATAAGTCAAATTATGTTTGTATGTGCAATTTGAAGACAAACCAGTTGTCTTACTGGGATTTTTTGATAGAATTACAACTAACATGATCATTTCAAAATATTTGGAATTACAACTAAGTGCCCCTAAATATCACTTATCTCTTTTAGCTCTGTGTCCTGGGAGAGAGGGAGAATTAGAAGTTAATTATTTGAAAAAAGAAAGCATACATCCTGGGGAAATTAAGTTAAAATAAATACATTCAGGGTAAGCTTCCTGATCACACTGGGAAAAGAGAACCTTGCTTCAGCTAAAAGTGCATATTGTAAACATCATTAAAATTGAGTTTCAATATCCCTGAGAGCCTTGGAAGAGGGGGAAATATAATGGCAAATAGCAAAATGCTTAATGTAAATCTTTGGAGACTTCATGATGAGACATTACCTTTAAAACACTGTATAACTTCCAGATGTAGTATGTGTATGTTTGTTTAGTTCTTCTGATTGGTAACCTAAATGCAGTTCTTATAGTCTAGCTGATTATTGCTTCTGGAAATCCCATCTGTTTGTCTCTGTGTCATATTAACATTTTCTTAGGATGAGATTTAAAAAAATCTTATACTATGGTCATCATTCAAAAAGAATTCAATTGTTTTATGCATGGTAGAAACATTTTCCTTCTATCTTTTTTAAGAAAGTGACCATAAGGCTTTCTGCCTGCTTTCATGATTGATAATAAGACTGAAGCTACACAATACAACTTACAATGTTCATTTTATGAATTAGCACTCAGAATGTGTGGGACAGTTTTTAGTTACAGAAGTTGATGTTTCTACCATCAGTTTTCAGACTTAAAAGTAATAAGATAGACATAATATGTCAGCAAATATCGCAGAATATAGAGACAACTTTTGGTGAGATGTTATTTATAAAGGATTGGGTTTTGTTCAATATTAGAAACTCAAGTCCTAAGTCACCTCTCTTTCTCCTACAGTAATCTCTTCTAGTACCTTTGAATTCTTCTCAAAGGAGTGGAAAGCATTTCAGTCTTGAACTGGTTAAGGCAGATGACTCTGTGACGTCTCTTATATACATATGCATATAATTTGCATATATGCAAATTTTACATGTTCTAGCTTTTTCAAGTTTTCAGCTTGAAAGATTAAATTCAAACTCTGCAGGAATCAAACACTAACTCTAGCACTGGTGATTTTTCTAAAAATTGCTTTCTCTCCCTTTTGTTAAATATTCCTGTTTGGAGTACAAGTTAGTATCAGCAATATTTTAAACTTAAACAGTAGGAACATGGCACAGCCTGTTAACCTTAGCTCATTTCATTAACTAACTTGTACACTAAAGAAAATGAATTTTCCATGACAAGAACCTAGACCTTTTTTTTCATCTCTGTCCCTTATAGTTTCAGATGTCTTTAAAAAATTGGTATACATCTCAGTATTTACTATTAATTTGGGATACAGTGTTAATACATGTAAGTACTCTTTAGGAAAAAGAATCAAAATTAAGTATTTTAGCTAGAAAAAAAAATGTGCAAAATATGTTATATGTGTGTATTGGCAAAGTTTAACTCAGTGGATTTCTGACACTTTGAATTCTATCAAAAAAGAAAAGTCTCTTTTTTATTATTATTCAGTTTATCCTTCACAGTGCAACTTCAGGTACTGTTGTACATGGAGAGAGGAAGAGAATATAACAATACTGTACTCCACTGTACTTAGATACAAATGAAAAGGGGAAATGAACACTCTGGGCACTCTGAAGAAGACATGCACTCAGAGCTGAAGGAACAGCTCATGGACACACATAGGTTAAGCTGGGAAAGGAAATGGGAAGGAGGAGAACAGATATTTGTCCTGGGATTGAGTTATTTACTTAGAGACCATTCAGAAAATTGCCAGTTTTATTGAAGAGTCGCCCAAAGAGCAGCCCCAAAGCATGGCAGCGCTTACACAAAGTTATGCTCTGTATGATATTGACTTGTCCTGCTAGACCAGCTTTAGCTGCACCAGGAATACAGTTAGCCACAGCAGAGGACATCTCCCAGGACCAGTATTCAGTCATATGACTATCAGGGGCCTGAGGCTCAGTGGGGGTCAACAGCAACCAGGACTCACTGCATATTAGGGAGAAGGAAGCAGGTGGCAGCGAGGCCACCAGGCAGGAGTGTCCCTGAGAGGATAGTCCAGAGAGGAGGGGAGAGCCTTTATTTATTTGTTTACTTGTTTATTTATTGTACTGCCCCCAACTCATGGTTGCTTAGGTGGGAGACACAGACATTCCTCTTTCAGCAGGTACAGCCGTTGGAAACCCCAGGACACATGCAGGGAGCTGAGCAGAGCCAGGGCTTTGTGATGCCATCGGTGACTACAGGTGACATCGCTGTCCCCAGCTCTGTGATGTCACCGCTGCTATAGGAACCGTCAGGCAACGCACCTGGCAGTCGGGGAGCATGGACAGATGAGAGAGGAAGCAACATCAGCGCTGGCAGCAGCTCAACCAGCAGAAGGGAACTGGTTCTTCATGGTCCTGGGAAAGACTCTGCTTCCAGTGTGAGGAGCCCAAGGCAGCTGGGTGGTGCCAGCGCGGCAGGCGTGTGCGCAGGGGACATCCGCCACCCACCCAGCTGGGCACAGGGACGAGGAACGTGAAGTGATGTTCTGCTAATGTCACCAGCTTGAGCAAAGAAGCCAAACAGTCACCAGCAACAACAGCTGCTAGCCAGTGCGGGAACATCTCTGAACCTTGAAACAAACTTCACCTGCAGAATCTGCGGAGCAAAGAGGTAGTTGTCGTAAGGGAGGCAAGATAAGATACGTACCTATAACCATACTAAAGGCGGCAAGGTAGTTCAAGGGCTGAAGGAGTGGCCTGTCCTTTCAACCAGGGCTCGTTGTGTACCAGTTCAAGAAGGACTTCCCAAATAGGGCCTTGTTTCCAGCCTATTGGGGCCCGCTCGGGTGCTCACTAACATAATAGTGACCAGTCCCCAAGCCATGCCAGAGGGACTTCACTAACGTGCTCCAGTGACCAAGCAGCAGATAACAGCAATACAAAGTCTCACACTTTGTAAATAACATTTGTGTGTGCAAAATCACATTACTGAAGGTGTGTGAAGCTGCTGAAGCAAGGTCATAACTAGACAAGGCTAATCAGAACAACCTAGATTCCAAGGAAACTTCACTCTTCTGAGGCAAGATGGCCAGTAGTGGCAAACGAGACAAACAAATGAGTCAAGGAAAAAAATCAGATGATACTTCTGGAAGCAAAGCTCTAATGGTGTCTGCCAACTGTGTTGGTTCAGACATGGTGTTCTCTTTGCTGGAAACCATGCAAGTACAAAAGAAAGAAGGTAAAAAAGTGCCAGCTTGTGTATTTCTGAAGAAAGTTCTCCTGGAACACACCAAGGAAGTCATATCTGACCTGATAGACTCGACCATGAAAAATCTGCACAGTGTCACTGGGGTGCTCATGACAGACTCTGACTTTGTTTCCACGCTGAAGAAGAATCTGTTCAATGTAGGAAGACAGAAGGCTACAGAAGTTTTGGAAGCAATGGTGAAACGCCTACTCAGGGATTTATCAGAAGAGAAACAAGCCAGAGGGCAAAGCCTAGCATTTACAGCAGTTAAAGCTAGGTCCCAGTCAGACTTCAAATCTCAAGGCATGAGAATTTCAGCAATGAAGGGTGAAATGCATAATCTAGGTAAGGATAAGGACAGAGGAGCCAGTACATCTTACTCATCATCAAACAAGTATTCAGAAAAAAATCGCTCAATGGATAAATACGCAAAGGACCTCATCATGACTGCGTTAATGCTGATAAAACAGCATTTACTGCAGCAGACAAATGGTAACAAAAGCTCTTCTGAGTATGGCAGTGCTGCCTTTGGGTTTGTCCATCGAGATTCTAACTTAGAGAATGCTGGGAAGCGTCAAAGCTCAAAATCCCTTGCAGCATATTCAGGACCAAAACATGATATACAAGAACAACTGAATTATGTAAAGGTAGACCTAAAAAATAAACTCTTAAGCTTCATACAGGACCTCTTAAGTGAGGGAGGCTCCAGTATGGATGAGAGCTCCAGTGAAACACATAGGAGCTCTAGCAAGTATGGAAATTCAAGTGAGTCCCAAAAACAAGTTTCAATCGGACAGCCACGTTCATCCATGGATCACTTTGACAGTTTTGCTCAAGTAAATGAGCAACTTGTTGGCCAACTTGTGGATTCTGTGATGAAGCTTTGTCAACTCATAGCCCAAGGAAACGCAGACTTAGCAGCAGGCAGCTTTTCGGATGATCACAACGCTGCTGCTTGAAAAGCCTCCACAGCTCCCAGTAGGTTCTTCCTCTTGAAAAGTCTCCACCACTTCCAGAAGGCACTTCCTCCTGAAAACCTTCAGCAGCTCCCGTAAGACACTGCAAGATCACCAATAAAAAAAAAAAAAAAAAAAGTCTCTTTTTATGTGTTATTTTTTTTTAGCAGAGCTTGGGACCAGACACCACCTTGTCATAGCGTAAGGTATCACATATGTATGTGAAATCAAGGGATGTAGAGCAGGGAGATAAATCCAAAAGCGGAGGAACTTGGATATGGCAAAAAGAGGTCCTGTGTTACAAAACCTACCCAGCTCAAGGTAGCGTGAAGGTGATAGGCTTGATGCAATACTGGGTACTGTCTCTACATGCTGCTTTGAGGTTCAGTGTTTATTTACACCTGCCATTTGGAGAAAGGAGGTGACAGGCTGAAGGCTACTCCATTCACTGGAGCAGCTGGACATGTACAATCTTTCTCCACTTTTTTTCTCTGCAAAACCTCCTAAGAAGCCAAGAAAGCGCCTCTGCTTCCCTGGCCCTTGCTTCTCCCTTCCCTTAACACCACTTACTAGTTGTTGTAGTGAAATTGAAAAGGGCCTTGCTCCTTTCATGCTGATGTTCCCCAGCAAAAGGACATGCGGGTGTGGGGCTTGCACGGATGTGGGCAGAGGCAGAAGTGTGTGGGTATCTGCACATGCAGACAGACTTGGACAAACAGGGTCAGCTTCCCAGAAACCACCAGATGGTGTAAATACTCTATTTAGTACTTTCAAGAGGCCTATAGGCCAGATTTTTGTTAGGAATCCTTGCTCTTGACATGGGTATCTCTTTTTTGATCTGCCATAACGGGCTTGTTCTTCATAAATTACATGTGCTGAGTGCAATAGTTATTCAGGATCCTTAGTACAAATCCACTCTGTGTCAGTGTCTTGCCACACTTTGGAATAGCTATTTAGTTACATGTTTCTGCACACTGAAATATGCACTTTCTCCTTTTCATTTACATGGCTGTTTACTATGCATTACCCAGGAAGAGTTCTTCAAATATTGAAACTATGAATTTTACAATAATTTAGTCTTGCTGTTCATTAATGTCAACAATTAACATTTAAATAATTGAATTTTATTGCTTTTTATTTTATTTTATTTTATTTTATTATGTTATATTTTATTTTTATTTTATTTTATTTATCTTACACTGGTTTTAGGCCTCGTCATTGCAGTATTTAGCATGGATGCCTTAGACAACACCCCAGGTGAGGAGGAAGAGTTGAAATTGTCCTTTCTCAGTACATCGCCTGACCTCATTTATAGATTAGTGGTTTAGAAACTTTGCTGCAAAGTGAAAGCTGCCAGCAGAGAAAAGGTAGGGCCCTGTCCGTCTGCCTGTTATGTGAAAGCTGGTAGTAGCTCTAAGGATACTGTCAAGCACTTGGTTTCCAATGGCTATGAGCTGCTTATCCCTCCATAGGAGAATTCAGTCCTCAGGCCTTGAGGATTTTGCAGTGATTGCTGTATTCACTGTATTGCAAATACAGTGCAATATTGCACTGTATTGCAAATACAGTTGCAAAATGTTAGGCTTTCATAAGTATTCACTGTATTACAAATACAGTGAATACTTATGAAAGCCTAACATTTTTAAGACATGGGAAACCTATGTTTGCATTCCAAAAAATAGATATTTGGGAATAAGTAAGCCACAGAACTGTAAATGGCAAGAGATTCACTTAGTTTTTAAAAAGATGCAAGAATATATTTTGCTGAATTTAGTGGAGCTCACTTTGAAAGCTAAACTTCAGCTTTCATGTGGGCGGCACCTTAAATTGATTTCTCAGCTTCCCCAAAGACTCTTTGATCATCAGAATGATAATTTTTAGTTACAGCTTCCATTTGGCAACCTGTACTGTGGATTAAGGCAAAAACATGCAAATAGAGGCACAAATCACAAAAAGGGAAGTTAGCCTCTGGCATGCTTCACTGACATCTCTTGAGAAATTTCTCAGATACCGCTTATAGCGTAGATCTTTGCCAGGACTGAAGTACATGATAGCACATCTCTCTGGTCCTATTAGCCCTTTTAACCTCAGTGCAGTGATTGTCTACAGCTCGGAAGAGAGAGTCAGAAGAACTTGCTTTCTAAAGTTTGGTAAGGCTAACTCCCAGTAATTTCCAAAAAAGCATTTCAAGTTATGTATTTTTTTTTTCTGATGAGGAAAATAATAGGAATAGATGAACTAATTTACTATGTTATTGTAGTGCAGCTTTGCTTAAATGAATGAATCATTAGTTATATTTTAAAACGGAATAAAGAATGGCTAGCCAGATATTCATCTGATAGGAGTCACTAAAGCCATTAGTGCATTGTCAGTTTATGGAGTGCATAGGCATGTTTGTGTAAATGTAAAATAAATGTAGGAATCAAGTTTTTATTTATCAGCTTTATGAAGATACTTCATTCAGACTGACCAGTCTACTCACAGCTCAGAATTTATTTTGTTTGCTTTTCTGAATTCAAGACAAGAAAAGTTGGCTAAAATTTTAAAGGCCTATGATATGCAAGTGATTCACTTAGTGTCCCGATGGGGCCTCCTGAGTTTAAGCTAGAAGACTACAAGGTAATATGACAGGGGACAGTTTCCAAGCACTAGGTGATCGTGTATCTGAAGTTCAAAAATGCTATATTTACCTCGCATTTGCTACAGAAATAAAGCTAATAAAAGTATCCATGATAATATTGATAGCATTTGGCCTTTTTCTATATACACGTATACGTATACAAACATACATACATATATACACATATATGAGAAACTTGATCCTGAAGGCTAGGAGTATCTATGGTGAGATTTTCTTTGCCTTAGTTGATGGTAAAATATTCACTCTTTCTGGTTTCTTCCTTTGCTCCACAATTGCTTTTCAAGTCCCTCTCCTGATATCAGTACTCCAGCAGATGAGAAACAGTAGCACAAAGCACATACTTACAGATATATGTCTGTACAAGTGTTCCAGAATTTTAATTATTCTGTGAAAACAAAGCAGCATGTATTTTCATTTCATCTTCAAGTTTGAAGTTATAGTGCAAAAGTTATTTAGGTCTTGTTTGAGTTTCTTTTTTCCTTCCCTAGAAAATATTAGTTGGGTTTAAAATTCTAGTTTGTACAATATTGAATCTTCATTTAACATTATTAGTTAATTGTGGAAAAGGCCTGTACACTTTATCTTTGTTCTTTTTAATGATTGCCTGTTGTCTGACTTCAAGAGTGTGAAAGCTTAGACTTGACAAACTACACAAAAAAGAAGAAAGGGGCAAACATGTCAGTTATGTTACCTTTCAGCTAACATTTGCTATGTCTCATTCAGATAAATGATTGTTCACACTTACAGCTTGTTTTGTCTAGCATTCTCCTGGAGCTCAGAAAGGCAGGCTTGAAATTGGGATAATGATTACAATGAAATTTCTCCATCTGACATGAACATTAACAATGATGTCTCATATTGATTGTCTCATAACCCCAGAAATGGTTATTTCTGATCTGATTGGGTACATACTTTTATATATATATCTATATATGTGATATATATATATATAAGTAAATATATATCAAAATACATATATATATATATATTTGAGTGAATTTGTCAGTATAGGCAAGAGGCCTTTCCAGGAGCAGTATTTATAGCAAAGAATGTCAAAAAACATTGAATCCTGGAGGTGGAAGGGATGGCAAGTTCAGCAAACTGCTTCCAGAGGCTCCCCATACCACATGGGGCATTGATGCTGCTGTTGCTGATATTCTTACCAGTTAGGTTACTTTTGTAGATGGAAATATTCAGAGCCAATAACACCAGGAGGGGACTTCAAACTGATTCTTTGCTTTCAATAATCAGAATGTTCTGAAACCAGTTCAATCATAGCTCTCTAATCTGGTACTTTTTTATCTCCCTGTGCCTGCTCTTGGTAATACTTGTTACAAGCACTGTCCTGCTGACTTTTTCTTACTTAGTGAATAAAAAAGACTCAGGGGGGAGAACAGAGCAAGATGTTGGCATTGAGGGAAATGCCATGGTATGTTTGAAGAATATACTATTCATGCTATTCATATACAGGAAAAATTTTAAGAGAACCCAAACTGTCATAGCCACATGAGCTTTTCAGAGCAAAAGGATAAGCGTTAAGAGGAAAAGCTAGAAGAGACTATGCTAGAGGAGACATAAGGATCCTTTAGTACATCTTGTGTGTGTACAGCTTGAACTTGAGTACCAGCTGAAGCCTTATTCCTTTAAAATTTTTGAGTTTTCTTTAAAGAGCAACACCTTAATTTCCCCAAAGGTGCATCTATTCCTGTTCATACCTATGAGATACAGTGAGATGAAACTCAGTTTTAGTGTGAGGTTGGGGCTGCTAGTATTTGAGAGCTTTCTCATCATATTGTATAGATGAGAGGTAAACCCTTCACCCAGAAGGGTGGTAAATGAGCTTCTTTGGTTAGTGTTGGGGTAGGAATCACCATGACAAAGATTTTGACTGCTCTTGGCTACTTCCCAGTCACTGGGATTCATCTCATCTAGTCCTAAACATCTCCATCTGTGCTAGTAGTTGCATGATAATGTAGGCTAGTGACACTACCCTGCTGCTCTTCACATCATTTTTGAGACTTGCTTTAGGGTACCATCTGGAGTAAGACACCGTATGGAGTTGTCTACACTGCAGAAGTTATGAAGGAAAGTTCTTGTGGTCAGGCAACTAGACTAAAAACTAAACTAAAACTAATCTAGACAAACTAGACTAAAATGGAGTTTAGTTTTCTCAGTTTTTTAGTAATAGTGTTCCAAAGTGGATAATCACTTTATATTACATTCAATATGTTAAATAAATATTTTACATGTCTGTATTTATTAATGTTATATTTTATTTTGCATTTAGTATGAGAGAAAATTATTTCATGTGCTCAAGTAAAACAAAACTACTCATGCTCAGTATTTCAGCATTGTGCCCATAAGATCTTCCTTCAGAGTGACATATACAAAGATTCTGCTTGGTATGTTGGAGGGATATGAGTGTTTTTCAGGGTCCTTACTGCTATGCTTCCTCTGTGCTTGCAATTTTTAATCTGACTCGTGCTATAGTTAAAGTTATTTTAATATAGTTTTCTGAGTTATTCATTGTAATTGAAATCATAGGCATATAATTATTGCTACAGTCAAGAATGAGTTAGGACTGAATCTGCAGTTTCTTTTTGAAAATCTAATGCATTGTAGAGACTATAAATTAAAGAGATGTGCACAGCTGATTTAAATCACTAATAGGAACCCATCTGTCCTCAGGGCTGGAGATATTTCTTAGTAGCAGCTTGACAGCTTAGATGCAGTCTTCCTCATTCTCATGAAGTTCAGTGAGAAAGTTCCTCCTTTGATAGTCTGCCATTATCACAAAATGTATTGGACAGAAATTTCATTTTAACTGGGATGCATATTAGGAGAAGAGGAAAATCTAGAAATGGAAAGCTGTTTGACAACCTCTGGAATTTCCTTGCACAGCATATGGGATAAATGCATCCACTGTAAAGGAGCTGTAAATGAGGTCATATTCTAATAATTTTAAATTAGTGAAGGGAAAAAAATAAATGTATGAGTTACCAATTACCTGCTTAGATTAAACAGAAGTTACTGGTAGGAGGAAAAGAGACAAAAAGGAAAATCAGAGATATTTTCATTTACTGCACTCACTTCAATAAGTGGTCAATTAATCTCAAAAAAGATAAAACCACTAAAGTGGAACATTCACGAGGTCTTGCTCAGTCATGTGTATTTCGTTTTACCTCAGTTCGAATATAGGCTACTTTGTGACTGATAACCCTGTCAGCTTGCCATTAGGGACAGATACATCACTGCATACTTATAACAAGATATCACAGACAAAACAAACAGTATAGATCAGAGCTGACCAAAACGCTGCTGAAAAAAACAACAACAAAAGCCCAGCAAACTCCAAACCTGTCAACATCCTGAACTATATATTTATATTTGGTTTTCTGGCAAATCTTAAAATGTGAGGGTAAAAAATTTGCTGCCAATACTCAGTTGAACCACTGAGAGATAATTTATCCCATGACTTGCACTCAGGTGAATTGACCAGTTTGAAATCTTGCTGCCTTGTTCATACCTATAAAGATAAGTTCAGACTTATGGATCATCAACCTTAAACGTCTTTCAAGGAGCAAGGGATAGTAATATTGAAAATTGGCAGAGGAAGTTAATGTTGAAGTATCTGTTTATAACTTAAGCTTTCCATCATGAAAGGGGCAAATATTACTTGGATTCTGATGTAGATGCAGCTCTAGATTGGACTAATCATTTTCTGGTTCAAACATTTCATAAAATAGGTGTCTTGGTTTCAGGCACCAGATGTGCTCTTCCTCCTCTCAAACAAATGTTCATCATCTGAATGACTGCCTTGGCAGTCCAGAAGTTTATTTATAAACAAAATATTTAGTAGTTATCATATCTAAAAATGTTCAGCATCTTCACAGTTTTTAAAGTCATATCTTTAATTTTGTGCATATAATTAAGAGTTTTGCCTGTGAATTAAAAATACCTGCTAATTTGTAATATATAGGGCCATGTGATTTGTGGTGTGAGAA
Source organism: Tinamus guttatus (assembly GCF_000705375.1). Next base: position 29,246 of record NW_010585658.1, on the reverse strand, counting down.
ATATCACTGGAAGCAGGCATCTGGCCTAACAGATGGTCTGTAAAGGAAAAGTAGGGAAATGTGTATTTAGAAGAATCCCAGTTTGCTCATATTCCATGTGTCCAGTATACACTGCAAATTTATTTGATAATAGTTCATGTTGCCTTCAGAACAAGGGAACAGTGATGCCATCACAGCAAAGGGTATTTAACAGCCATATGTGCCATAAAAGTTGGGAGAGAGGAAATGCTCTTATAGCATGAAAGTTGGGAGAGAGGAAATGCTCTTATTAACCTAAGCATTAACCTAAGTTTTGGAAGACTTTGGGTCAGCTTTCCACTCTACATACAACTCTAAGCAAATCACTTTGGAACTATGGTTACATAAGTCCAAAATTACAAATTTACCTCCTCAGAGCCCCTCAGCTGCTTTAGGTGCCAAAGCAGTGACCTTGCATAGGTACCTGGGTATCTGCTCCCAGCAGAGCTCTGCCAGTGAAATCACACCCAGTCCCAGAAATGAGGTATTTCTTCCTTTCTTGCCCTGGGGATGTTGGTGTTTGCATGGTCTATCAAAAATGATTGACTCTTGATTTCAAGCACTACACAAAACTCTTAAATATCTGTTAGGATTGGGAGTGAAACAGGCCCAAGGAGTACCTTGATCACTGATTTGTACCGTCACACTAATTCTCTTACACTCTAAGCAGATTTGGTATGCACAAAGTACAGCAGATTCAGCTGGAGGGCTGCAGAAATCCTCTTGGACTGGTGGCCTTCTTAGAGACTCCTGAAGATGAGACGATGCAGTGCTCAACACTGCAGCATGTATCTCCTTGTGGAACTAGAGCTTGGCCTTTCTGGAAGTCGCTTCCAGTTATGGATGTGAGGACGTGGCTCAAACGTCATTCAAGCCGCTAATGAGGACTGCACTGGGCTTCTGGTAAGACCCTTGATCCCCTGGATAGTTCTCCATACTCAAGCTAAATTGCTAGTGCATTATATGGGAATTTTACATACACAGAAAATCCTATTTTTCTAGATGGGCCTTTAATTCTTCGCCTGTCAAATGCCACCTTGAAGGTGCCTGTTGTCACCTTGACTCTCAGTTCTTCACCTGCCAGAAATGTCCAAAGAAAGGGAAATGTTAATGGGATCAAAGCCCTTCCCTCCCACAGGACAAGATAAAAGAACAGACAAAGGATTGCTTAAACTACAAGGGAAAAGGAAATACTGTGTCATTTTGATGATTTTTTTTTTCTATAAGACTTTCTGGGAGCAGAAGAAAGTGTCTTTTTTTAGAAGTGGGACTGTCATAAACAATCTAAAGAGGTAAGTGTTTTAAAAGGAAAAAGACCCGAATTCCTCTATCATACAGATGTTTGAAGGAAAGCAGGAATATCTATGTCATTTGGAAATGAGAAAGCAAATACTGGCTTTGCATTTAATATGTATGTGACTTGTCATTTCTAAAATATCATTTGAAGCAGACAAACAGCAGTTCTTGCTGAAATTAATGTGGATTTTGACATCAGGTATATAACTAATGACCTTATCACTTCCTATTCCAGATAGAAGTTGACCGGCCTTCTTCAGTATAAACATTTAGGTAGTACAGCACAGCAGCCAGCCCTGCAAAGCCACATGTCCACCCAAACCCTGTGATGTGAACAGAGTTCTCAGCCAGGGAAGGACCAGAACAAGACCAAGCTGTATGGGAGAGTGAGCGTTAGTGCCACATGAGAGTCTCCCAACATGGTCTTTAGATACTATGGAACAATAGTGTTATAAAACCCACTAAAAATAGAAACATCATAGAATAAAGACCAAGAAGACCAGGTGTTTTGGATAATAGCACAGAGCCTAATATGGTTTCATTGTAGTTATAGAAAAGTACTGCTGACAATAAAGATATTCAATTAGTTTAATGCCAGATCTATCAGTGTTCTTTTTAAATTTATTTATTTATTTATTTAATCATTATTTCTATTTAAGGGAAAGAAGCCTTTTCATCCTTTTCAAAGCAAGAATGCAGAAGAGAATGTTCTGTGTTTGCTGATTTGCTAATTTGCACATAATGACAATTTGTCTAGATGTAGATACATGTTCATTAAAATAGTTGGATAAGATTTCAAGCGAACTTTATTGTCATGAATAGTTATGTTAGAGTTTATGGAAATATATGCTATGAGAAATGGGAATTCTTAATCTTTTATCTAAATATTGTTAGTATTTATAACCTATATTCATCTACCTTCAAAAGTAATGACCTTTTAGACTATTTACATGACCATTGACTTTCACTTTCAGCTTTGGTTTGTGGGAATAAAACCAGCATCAAAAGCTAAGATCTCAGCAACCTTAAAAGAAGGATGAGCTTTTTAATTAGGTTGTTTTTCACTTGTTCAGTTTTAATATGTATGGCAAAATGAATGGAGATTGTTAACTAGGCTGCTAAGAGAGATACTATGTAGTTAACTCGGTTACTGAGAAGTAATATGAAATTCAATCTGTCATGTTATTTTTTAAATGATTTTGCCTTGTGAAGCTTAGTAGCCTATTAAATCAGTCAGTCTTTGTTTGGAGGCTGTCATAACAGTTCCTAAGTAGATAGTGGGTAGACAAACTCATCGTATATAACAAAACATCTTAAAAATTTGTAGTTATAATGGAGTTTATATGGGGAAGAAATCATGAGAATTATTTCTTATTTCCAAATTCAAATTGATAGGCATAATCTCCTAAATTCCACTCTGCAATTTGAAAGGCAAAATCAATATTCTTTAAAATTTTTGAACATATTTTGTCAATTGCATAGAAGCTCAGTTTTCTTCTCTTCCCTTTTAAACATCGTGGCAATTAGTCATGCTGTGAGGATCGATAGTGGCTTTCATTAAACAATAATAATGCAAATATATAAGCTAGGAAAAATACAATTATTTATAAAAAAGGCAACTTCATAGGGGTTATTATGCTTAGCCTCATTTTCTATGGAAACAAAGTGTGTGTGATCACAGTCTCCCCACATTTGTCCCTCTGCATCTCTGCTTCCTAACTCAATGGCTAATTTTAAGCAAATTAGAATGGTTCAAAGATATTAAATTCCTATAAACTTTGTATAAAAAATGGTAGTTGGAGAGAATCCCTATCTGAGAATACCTATATGTATTCAAAAATGCATCTCTCATCCTCTCTCTGATCCTGGGCTTGCTGGGCACTGCAGTAACTCGGCAGCAGCACTGACTGAACTGGGGCTTTGGGACTATAATGAATAAGCCTGAAGGTGCAAGCTGAAAGTGCAAAGTTACTCTTATTTCAGTTGATAACAAGGTCACTGGGCTTTTACTTTAGTAAAACTTAGACACATGGATTATTCTCAGTTAAAATTAGATATCTAACTGCCTTTGAAATCACACACCTTAATTTTTTATTAATTCAAGGGACCATTCTGACTCCCTTTCCTTTATGTTTTGTTTATGATGCATTTATGGTATTTGGTGAGGTTTAAATACCACAGGCATTCTTCCTATCACCAGCAGCACCATAATCCTGGATACTAATTATATACAGTGATACATGAGATGAAACGTTGCTAACTTTTGTGAAGTAAAGAACAGAGCTCATTCTAATTGTTTATTGAAAAAAACAAGTGTATAATTTTAACTCTGAGTAGTATTTACATTGTGGGAGTGCTGCAGTCAGTGTCAGTATCACATTATTCTGTGTACAGAGCACAGCAAAAGCACAAGGTCTCTCTTCCAGAGAGCAATGTGAGAAACTGCAGAATACCAGGACATTTTTATGCATGTTTAAGTCTGGAGTAATAGTATCCGGATTTACACACTGGAAGTATTGAATGTTGCTTTTTCCAGTTTATGGGTTGTTTCATACATTGTCATTTAGAATTGTCATGATACACTTGCTGTAACTGAGCTAAAAAATTATTGAAACCTCTTTTGCAATTAGTAATTTTATTTCCTCAAAACTTGACAGATATTGTTCTGTTTTGCTTTTTCTTTTTGGCAATTGGATGTGATGTCTAGAGTTATTATAATGCATAGGAAGAGGGAAGAGAGGAAATTATCAAAATAAGTATTTGTGAATGGAGAGCTTAAAAACAGTGGCCACAAACCAAACTGTTACTCCACTTTACAAGAAACACATCTGTGTCTTATTCTGTGCAGAAAGATATTCTTATTGCTCTCCCAGATGTTATAAATCATGGTGAAATTCTGATAGGAATGTAGAGCCCGACACTGAGGAAAAAAGAAAATTCTTGTCACACCCGAAGGCTCAGGGAACCCTGATGGAATTGCACAAAGCTCCAGGCTGCTGGGAGAGATGAGGAAAAGGAGCGGGGGTCGGCGCACCCTGAGGTTGTGTCTCTGGGGCACGTTGGGTTGCAATCTGCAGCTCACCCTGCCGTGCCCTGCAGAGCGATGGGCTTGCCCTGCTCACTGGTGGAACAGCGTCTCTCCGTGTGCCAAAATGTCTCTGAGGTAGAAGAGGGATGCAGAAGGGCAGGAGGTAAAGCAGAGGGATCTGCAAGGCTGCTGTGAGTGATTTCTTGCATGAGAGCTCTGTGGTGCACTATTGATTCCCTTTGAGCAACCCAGATGTAGGCAGGGCAGATGTTGGTACTGCCAGTGCAGACACCTGAGGAGAAGAGATTTTTTAGGCTGGTGTGGGACAGAGAGGGGTTCAAAGCGTCACCACTATCTTGTCTACCCCTCTGACTGCATCAACGCTTGCAAAATTGAACAGTATCAGGGGTACACTTGGACAGTGGCTCTCGATCACCTGCACCGAAGCAGGGTGAGGAGACCCCAGCTTGGTTTCAAGTTGTGCCAACCAGCGCTCATTCCTACGCATCATCTGGGATTCCCTCTTGGCAGTTTGCATACGGTCGTCTTGTTTTAGGAATGACCCATTCAGTGATGCTAAGTTAGCATCACTGCCAGACCAGGATCACTGGCCAGGGCCAGGGAATGATTCGGGGCATGCTTCATTTTCTATCCTATTTTAGATGAATCTTGTATGTCTGACTTCGTAGCTTTAATTCCTACCCTTTACATGCAAATGCTGCTGTTTGCCCTTCAAGCTTTGGAAGCTTCTGATTCATATCTTTGGGTTGGCAAAGGCTCTCTGTCCTGTAAGCACAAGCTTCTACTTCTACTGAACCCCTTACAAGGACGCTATTTCTGTTAGTGCCTTCACTATGAATTCTCAATCCATTTTGCACATGAGCTCTGCACAGAACTACACTGGATTTAGCTGCAGTAGGTGCAGTAGATTAGTTGGGGCTAATAACTCCTGGCTGAAACCCAAATCTGCAAGCATCCTTAGGCTGGCACCCTTAGCTTCAGCTTGCTCTGTGGCTGTGGCTGCTGCCAAGCAGGTCTAGGTCTAGTTCTTATAGATAGGAAGTAGCCCTCCTCCCGCTGAAAAAATATCATTTTAAATCAGAGGAAACTTGCAGGCTTGCAGTAAAAAAAAATAAAAAAATTGACATTTAAAAATGAAAGACTGTTTACATTCTGTCTTGACAAAATTTTCATTCTGTGTCAGGTATTTGATTCAAAAAAAACTATAGTGATATTTAATGTAGAAGAGTTTGAAAACATTTTTGTATTGATAAATCCCTGCAACTTCAGTACTTTTAAATATCTTTAAAAATACTTATTAAACACTGCTTAGAACGAAAATTTCCTGGGGCAGAGGATTTTATTTTATTCCTAGCAGTAATTACAACTCTATAATTTTGCTGTGGTCTGAATAGCCATAGATGAATTTATCTGTAGTGTAATTTTTTTTTTCACAACTTCTGTATTTTGTTCAATATGGACTGATTTCCTATTATTTTTAGATCCATAGCAGTGGAAAACCTTGCAATTGTGAAGGCAATTATGTACCCCTTGCACAAGGTCATAATAATTTTGAATAGATGCTGTATCTCAAATTGCCATAACTGCTACCTCTTTTTTATTTTTCAATTAATATTTTTCTTTTTTTGATCTTAAATATTTAAAAATGTGCATAGGGAAGCATTTATAATATGCAAGAAGAAATAATCTATTTTCTGTAAATCTATATATAGACTCTTTACGTTACTCAGTGATGATCTCTTTCCTTCTGTGCATGAAATAACATTTCTCAGTCATGGACTTCAGAGCGTAAATCAAAACAGATTCAGCCTAAAAGGAGGCTTTTCATCCTCAAATACATAAAATATGCATATAAAATTAAAAAGCTTTGTAATTCATGAATTATTGTAGCCTGGGGTTAGTAATAATTTATGTCTTATGAAATTACTTTGTTAGTTATTCATGGCAGTATTCAATACAAAGGCATACATACCATGGTAACAGTTGCACAACATGGAGTACATCAGAAATTACTAAAAAAGGAAAAATAACAGATTTTACCTGATGTAAATCAATGCAGGTTTTCTTGGTTTCTGTCAGCTAGAGGTGACGCTTGGGCTTTCAGCTGGTGACTAGAGTGCAAGTGGAGCTCAGGTGTACTTGGTTAGCGAAACCAGGCTGGGCTTTGGGGCAAAGGGGATGATATCAACATGGTTCTGCAGTCACAGTTTGGGCCGCTTTGCTGTCAAGGCAGGGGCACAAGTCTTGCAGGGGAGCTCCCATGAGCCAGGATCCTGGAGGCTGCAGTGGGCTTTGTAATAGGCACTAAAGGAAAAACTAAATTAAATCCTAGTGAAGCTGAAAGGTTTGGAACATGGGAGAATATGTGTGAAATTCTGGAGAAAACATCCTCTTTGGGGAGAATATTTTAAATTCTTTTTTTCTGTGTGTGAAATCTGTGCCTTTTGCATTACTGACATTACTATCCAGCTTGTCTTGTGGTAAAAACTGATAGTGAAAAGCAATGCAAGTTTGAGAAAAGATGTAGAAGTCCTTACACTGCAATACCACCTAACAGTTTGGTCTTTGGTGCCTCAGTTAAATAAGAAATGCAGAGTGTGTGGAAAGGGGAAAATACCCTTCGAGAATAATTCCCACCTTAGGTGAATTAAGCCATCCTCTATAAGTCTCCATTTTAATTCTAAGGATTATAGAGTGACCTGCAGTTACTGTGCTCCCATTGCATGCACCTCATTTCCATGCCCAGTGTTAGGAAAGAAGATACAGGTCAAAGAGTCCAGATTTGTATTCATCGTTTTAAACTTGCTTGATGCTCTTTTATACCATAAGCTGGCACCTTATATTCTCATATGGATTCAATGCATTATTACCTGGGTCTGAAGTATACATGCATGCCTATATAGACATATACACATATGCACATATTTTTCTATATATACTAAAAAGCCAAAGTGGTAATGGTCTTGAAGGTATAGTGCTATTATAATATGAAAGGAAGGATAATGTTGATATTGTTTAAAGTATTGGTATTACTGTATTTCATGCAACTTGTCACTTCCCTTATGGAGAGGAATGTATTGAATACAGCATTTGCAGACATGTAGAAGTTATTTACCCAGAAAGCTGCCTCTGAGCCTGCCTGTCCGTTTTGTCAGCTGAAGGGCAGGGTGTCAAGGAGGAGTTTGCTGGTAAGCAAAGTTCCATCAGCGGCAGGGCAGCCTACCTTGATTCTACCACTCTCTTTCCATCAACACATTGCCAAAAAGTGGAAAGAGAGCATTTCTCAGGCTCCTCCCCTCTCTCCCCTCTGGGATGCTATGCAGTGGATCCATGCAAGTTTTTCTCTCCACTGTCCCTATTCCTTTGGGGGGCAGATGTTATTTTAATGTTGAAACCATTTCTGACCAAGGGTTTGGACCAGAAGACTTTCCAATCCCAGTTATTATATAACTTTATGATTTTGAGCCGAATGTCAAGAAACAGGATGTTTTTAGCAATAGAGTCCCCATTCCTCTTTTTAAGAACTTGAATGTTATTTAGGAATTATATGGAGTGTCTAAACTTAAGAAGTATGGGTTGTTCTCAATATAGTGACATTAAATGAGTCCAGCTGACAACCTTTTCTTTCAGAAAAGGATTACTTGCACTTTTATTTTTTGACACACTTGAAAAATGGTATTACAGTGTATTTTTAAACTACTTCAAAATTTCTTAAAATTTGAATAAAACATCATTTTTAATTAATATTTTAAAATTCCAAGCTAAAATATTATTTTGCATAACTGTTATACTAAGATGTTGACATTTTCTTAAAATTGAAGAGTATATTTTTTAAAAATGAAAATTCTTTCAACACAATTCTGTTTTTTTTTTCCAAAATTAATATTATCAAAGAGGAGGAAAAAAAATCTGTGAGAGAATTTTTATCAAAAACTTTATACGGAAAACAATCATTGAATAATTAATAAAGACTAAGGGCACTGTATTTTATTTTAGGGTAAATGATATAGATCATTACAAGTGTTATTCACTTATCTGAGTTTATCAGTCTGGTTTTGCTAAATGTCAAAACTTTCCTAGACATAAGTTTGGGTCTAAGCTGTGAAAAAACTATCCTGAATAGAGAACAATTTTAAATCTGAGAGATTTGTGGAAAGAGAGCTGGGAGCACTTTTCCTGTTGTAGAAATCACGCAGCCACCTTGCAGAATTGAGTTTTTAATTAGGATTTCCATGAAATTTGACTTAATTTTCCCTGTCAGGGTGTTCTACTGGTTGTGCTCCTTGAACCTCAAATTATATAAATAACCAGGGAAGAAACATAGCTGTCACAAATGCATGAGAAAATGCTCAGAAGAGGACAAGGATCAATTATTCCCATTAGCAAATGAGGGTTGAAGAAATGTTCTTATAGCAAGAATATGTAGGCTAAATATTACATAAAACATTGATAAAAATTAATTGTAACAAGCAAGTTAATGACAATGGAAGAGATGGGCAAGGTTAGGAATCTTCTTTTTCAATGGTTTATTTAATTAACACTGACAGTGTGGAGGCAGTGAATATATTAATGACCAAGCAAAGGTTTCTTCTAATCCAAATTATTTTAGAAATTGCTTCTCTGGTGACATAAGTGTGCATAAACTTCTCTACATGGAGCTCAAAATAAAGTCTGTGATGAGTAATTTTGTCATTTCTCAAGAAGCTTTCAAGGGCAGGAGAAATATGAGCCACAGATTGTGTGCATTCTTCGCAAGGATTTAACCTGGACTAACAGCCTGTGTCCCTAAAGAGCAGGAGTCTTCGTGATACTCCTCCAAAACAAAGTAAATAATGTATTTATTTCCTACTAGCCATTCCATTTGATCTTTTCCATGCTCTGTGCTTTACATTACCACTAACAAACTTCCTTTAGTGCCATGGGTCCTGAGCTGCATTTTGGGTGACGTGGTGGAGAGCACCCTCCCTGTCCTCCCACAGAATGTGCTGAACCCGCTGCCCAGCCGCCTTGCAGCACCGACTCCTCTGCTGCACAGGCTGCTCCCTCTCAGGGATTACAGCAGGTCTGTGGAATCCCTGGCTCCCTTGGCGGAGAATGTTAACCTTGAAAAGATTAGAGTGTATCCATGAGATAGGGAATTCACATGGAGACAGCAGAAAATTATTAACAAGTTTAAGGAGGTTTTGGCCACGGAGCAGAAACTGGCCAAGCTAAGAACTGTCCAGTCATAACTCTGTTACTGGCTATTGTCCTTTGTAGTCCTCACCAACAAGCAGCAGCCATGATGAGGAAAGCTTGGTATAAATAATGTACTAGGAGAACAACAAAGCGCAGTTTGCGTTGCATCTCCCCCAGTTGTTTGTGTTTTGGCTGCCATGACTGCGACAGCTCCTGTTTAATGAGGAACTGGCTAATGGGTTCTGAATATAACTGGATGACTTTGCTGTCCTCATTAATACAGCAGATATCTCAGAAAGCATCTGTTAAGAAACAGAGGTTAACTCAAAAACAAAACAAAAACCAAACAGAACAACAAAAAACCTAAACAACATACTTTTGTGCAGGCAAGTGCACCAGATGAGAAAACGCTAGTCTCTGTTGGAGATAAACCTTAGATTATCCATAGGAATAATTAATTATTCCATAGGAATCCACAGGAAAGGCAGATTAGGCCATTCTGTATTTTTTTGAACTGAGACACACAGTTGTAGGGAGACCAATACAAAATTTATGGGACAGTATCAATTTGAATACTGCATACTTTACGCACATTGCGTGCAAGATTCTCAGATGTCCCATGGCATAGATTTATCCATGGCTCACTGCCATTTATTACAGCAGTCTGCAAATGCGTAGCCTTCTACCTCTCTTTTTGCTGAGTGAGGAAATGATTGATGGATTCATTGACAGAATGTATGCAATACACTCGTGATAATTATTCTCCAGATCCTCAGTTTCACTTATAAAAAATGGTCTCTAGCTCACACAATTGCTTTTAAAGAAAGAGTCAAGCACAAATGATGCAATCACACATTTTTGCCTTTGTAGAGAGCATGGTACCATAGCGCTGAGATGTGAATGGCTGCATTTCCACGGGTATTTAGAAAGCAGATGTCAACCCACCTCACTGTAGGTGCTAAGTGAGAGGGTTCACCTGCATAATCACTATGTGGCTCCCAGTTCCTGATTAGGTTGTTAAAGATGGATTGCAAATCAAAGGGAATCCTGCAGCTTATTTTACACATGTATCTGTGTACCTGGCTGTGGCAGATAATATACAGACTGTCATAGCAATACCTTGGGAATTACTTTGAGCATTTCTTTTTCTTCATTAATAATACATCCCAACCTATCTGTATTACTAGTGGTGATCCATTACAAAACCTTAGAGATGAGAATTGCCCATCTCTGTCTATATCTGAATCTAATGGATAGATATAAATATATAGATGGGCAATTCTTATTTGGATGATCTTTCAGAAACAGGCCACTTGGCTAATGTAATGTTCAGTGGGAGGTCTTACAAACGGTCTCTTAGTCACTTGCTAATTTTCTTACAATGTTAGAATAATAAAAATAATAATTATTTAGTATACAGCACATTTCATTTTCAAAGTGCTTTGCAGTACTAATTAATCCTCACTGTGAGGTTTAATGGTGCATACCAGAGAATTATATCCTGGCTTAACGCCAATTGCCAATCAACTGATGAGACTCCCATTTTAGAAGTTTTCCTAGGAGGAAAAAGGCATAATTTAAATTAGCCTGGAAAGCAGATTGCACGGAGAGAATTCGTAGGTCTTTGGAGTGCTCTGAATGTCTGGATGCTTGGTTTAAGGGTGAAATTATGGAATTCCAAAGAGAGAACAACTCCAATTTTAAAAACAATTATCCCAAGAAGAGCTAAAGCCACTTTGAAAATGTTTTTAAAGATCTGTTCAATAGAGTTTTCTGATTAATTAGGGATTATTAATACCCAGATTTGCCAGTATTTTAAAACAGATAAGGATAATTAGTTGCACTTCATATGTAGAAAAACACAGGTCAAAGGACTGATATTTGTTCCAAACCAGTATTGCAAAAAGGGGCTTAATTCCACATTACAATTTCTCCTCTGGCCAAGCTAGTACAAGAATTTCCGACTCTTTGATGCCGCCTCAGAGCATACAAGCATTTGTATCTTCCACGGCCATTTTGAATGCTCTGTTATTTTGAAGTGGTACCCTGTATTGGGCTGGCTCAGATGTTTCTCACTAAATTTGCTGTTTTGTCAAAGACTTTGCTTGGTGTCATGTACTAGCAAAGGAGAACTGTGGTAGACTGCAGTAGGCTCTTGCAGGGAGTGGAAGATTCTCTGAGCAGATACTTGCTCTGCAAGCATTTTTTTTTCCTATGACATTTCATTTCATTCAGTTCATTACAATGCAGGAAGAAATCAAAGTTTGCAAACTATAAAAAAGTTGTGATTCTCCAGCCAGTTCTAATGCTTGATGTTGAGAAATACCTCTAAGAATCTTTCTCAAAAGGTTGACAAAACTTATTTAATTTCCAGTGACATTTTAAAAAGTGTTTACATAATGTGTAGCAGTTTCATTTGTTTAATGTAGCCTAGAAGTTTGGAGAGGTAATTTTCCTAATGTGATGTAACCATGAGTGCCATAGAATCATAGAATGCTTAAGGCTGGAAGGGACCTCTAGACGTCATCTAGTCCAACCCCCCTGCACACACAGGTTGAAGATCTCCAGAGAAGGAGACTCCACAACCTCTCTGGGCAGCCTGTTCCAGTGCTCTGTCACCCTCACTGTTAAGAAATTTTTCCTTAAGTTCCTGCAGAACTTTTGATGCTTTGGTTTCTGGCCATTTCCTCTAGTTCTGTCGGTAGCCACCAGAGAAAAGAGGCCGGCCCCATCCTCCTCACTGCCTCCCTTGATGTAGTTATATGCACTGATCAGGTCCCCTCTCAGCCTTCTCCAGGCTGAACAGGCCTAGCTTTCTCAGTCTTTCCTCATAGGGCAGATGTTCCAGGCCCCTGATCATCCTTCTCCTGAGGGGAAAATGAAATCCTACCAAATATATGTATTATATTAAATACTTTAGAAACATGAATTACTTGAAGGTTACTCTCTAGCTTGTAAATACATTCAGATTATTTTTAAAGACGTATTAGTTACCCGATAGAATGTAATACCTCCAAAGTGTTTTACTTCCGTGTATCACATATAGAAATAGTTCAGATCTCTAAAAAACAACAGCAAATAGCATATCCTCTAGCCAACAGAAAGCAGCAGCTGCTTCTGAGCTACTGCCATTTATTTCATTCATCCTTGTAAATCAACATTTGGCCACTTTAGCACTGTAACCAGGAATGTGTCAACAACAACGTTTTCACTGTAACAGATTAAAACATGTCTTTAGTAACAGGAGTAGGGTTCATTTGAGCAAATGCTGTCGTCTATAACTGAGTTGTCTACACTGGACTAGTTGCTTAAACTCCCTTTATAGCCCATTGAAAGAAATAGTTACTTCAGGATGTAATTCATCTCATCCTAAAGGATATGTCTATGATGAATGAGATGTATTTTGTCCTAGAAATGATCTTTTCTATCCGCTGATAGCATATGCAGTTCAAACAAGTAGCTGCAATATAGGTTCAACATCACAGATAAAACTTAGTTACAATGAATCCCACTCCAGATAATTTCAAGTCTTGTGTATTCTTTGCAATACCTGCAAAATATAACTTGAATAGTATGTATGTTAGCCTTACTGTACCAGTGGCACTTTGCAGAGCCAGAATGGCTAATGGCCTTGCTGGAGAACACATACAACTCTTAAGAGCAGTGTTTGCAATATGCAATATTGGCTGAATCAGAGGTAAGAATCATCCCATCAAGTGTGAATAGGGACATGTGCTGTTCCCCAAACTATGCCCTATTACCTAAGACTGTGCTAGCTGTCATCAGCCAAAGTCCAAATGTCATCATAGGTAATACAAAGGGATAATAGATCTTTGATGAGCTGTGTCCCGTTCTTGAGCTGTTAAATTGCGGAGTCCATGCTGCAGTCACACTGCCTGTAGTGGAGGTGTGTTGTTGCTGGGCCTTTTGCTAATTGAAATATCTAGCTCTGGGAAAACAAAACAGGCAGAGATCAAAGTCGAAGGGTCACTTTGATTTTCAGTGTCATGTCCAGACCTGTCCCACAGTATTACAGTGGGACCCCTGGGAGATCACTCTCAAATTCCATCTAAAACCTACTTCTCAGGCTTCTCTTTACTATGAGTAACCAAGGTATATGATACCTTGAGCCTCACGGCCTTCAATCTGATAAAGATTTGCTATGCAGTTCATTGGACCATGTAAAATGCTCCTCCTTTGTGGAGGTAATATGAAATAAAGATCACATCCCATATTTGCAGAGACCTAATATTCAGCTGCAGCTGTTTGAAAACAGTAGATTTAATTGCATAGATGAAAACCCTCATCTGACTGTGGAAATTTAAACGGCTTAAAATTGCCTGCATTGTCTTTGCTGGAGTTCACTTCTGACTTTATGCCATACAAGGAGGTTTACCTAGTCATGGTGGTCAGCAATGACTTTCTCCATCTTCTGGAACATACAGTTTAATGCACGGTTACCTTTTACATACACCATTCTTTTTATTCATCTCCATGAGAATCCACTAGAATTTGTACTTGTACTAGCCTCCAGAGAAAACAACAAAAAACAGTTCTTTCTATAGAATGTGACAGTTTTAGAGGACATACATTTGGTGTTGTTACCTGTGAATTGTATTTACCATATATAGTTTTGGTCTGTAAAAATTTTCTGTAACCATCCAAGCATCTCACTCAGGTGCCTGTTATAGAGCTTTTGACAAACTGCACTACACACTGGCTTGCACCTGCTTTCCAACAGAGGAATATCCTCAAGGCCCTAGACTGCAATAGCTAAGATATGCTACTTAGTGCTTAAAGCTGTAAATCTGCTGATGAGAGTCTTCAGTCACAGGTTTACAAATCAACAGAGGGGGTTTAGCTGAAGATTTTAGACTAATTGGTGATGGAATGGATGTCACACATTCATCAGGAAATAATTTTAGAATCATAATTAGGCTTTCAAACTTGATGCAGTAGCATCTTTAATTATAACCCCCTTTATAATGCCTTGTTATTCATTTATGTACGCAGAATTGTTTCCTTACTGCCTGATTGCGAAACTTGAGTTGATAATTACTTTAAAGTGTTTGGTATGTGACTAAATGTTGACTCAGTTGCCCATGTATGGGTAGCAAGTGCCATTTAAGATGCCTGGCTCCAGGCCTCTTGTATGTTATCCTGTCTGGCTTCCAATGTTATCCCAGAAGCATATGTATCATGTCTCCTAGTGCCTAAAGACAACATGGAGGTACCTTTAAAAATCATAAGCCATCATAATCATCATTTAAAAATCATAAGCCATCTGACCATGAGGCAGCAGTGTGCCCCCACTGTGAGGGTGACAGAGCACTGGAACAGGCTGCCCAGAGAGGATGTGGAGTCTCCTTCTTTGGAGATCTTCAAAACCCGCTTGGACGCAGTCCTGTGCCACGTGCTTTAGGTGACCCTGCGTGTGCAGGGAGGTTGGACTAGATGATCTCTAGAGGTCCCTTCCAACCCTAAGCATTCTATGATTCTATGATTCTATGATCTCAAATGGCCCTAGATGTCTATTTCTGGGCATCTGAACTGAGTCTTTAAAATATATAGGTGGACTTTTAGATTAATGGCATTGCATCTGCAAATATTTTAATTAGAGCGTATTTTTATGCCAAGGCTTGCATAATATTCACTTTGCAATAGAGGGGTCATGCAAAATAAAAAGCTGAATGATATTACTGATATTATTTTTTGATCATGATCTTTTTAATACTGTTTCCTTTTATTGTTTCCAAATAAATTATTCCAACACCTTCCTCTCCTTATCTTCTTGATGAACTCTCTACACTTTCCGGGCTGTGATGTTCTATTGATCTTTTACTAACACTCTAAAACTATGACTGTTTATTTACAAACTTTACTTAGTGATGCCTCCTTTGTTAATATCCTTCCAATTGGTTCTATTCAATTATAATCGAAAAGAAGAAAAAAAAAGTCATTTCAGGAATAATGAGGAGTAACTGTGCTCAGTAACTTGCAGCTAGAAAGAGCTGATTTAAAATACTCAGAGAATTCAGGCCATGTTTCAAGAAGTCGGAACCTGCTTTGAGCAGAATCTCCAATTCCAAAGCACTCTGATTTGTTAAGGTTAGTGCACAAAGGACTTGGAGGGACTGCAACTTGCTGATAGTAGACTTGCAGCTTTCTGTTAAATTATTTGAAAGCAGACACCTGAATGTTTTTGATTAAATATGGAAAAGATGCATCTAAGCTTGGAATTGAAATTTAAAAGGATTTTAGAAGACATTTTCATACCATTTTCTTTTCCTTCCAATGCTTTAATGTTTTTGAGTTTAAAGTTGGCTCTCCAACCAGCAAAAAGAGAATGCAGTCCAGAGAACATGAATAAAATTACCTGCAGCAGCTGATAGAACATGAGGGGAAAATGGAAATATGGCACCATTCTCTCCTCCTTGTTATGAAGTCTGTGTTAGAAATGAACAGGATACCTTTAATGGAGTTTATTGTGTGTAGCTACCTGTGTACATACCTGTAACAAAATTTTATCATGTTTATGTTGATTGTGAAGTGAAAGTATTCACATGAATGCTATATTGAAAAAATGAAGCAAAAAGTGAATGCTTTTTTTTTTTCTTTCTGATATTTACACACACGTATCAAAGCACCTCAGGCAGGATGACAGGGTTTATAGATGGGTTGCTTTGTAGGAGAAGCTTTTAAATTCATTTTTCAAGACAGATAATACAAATATTTTTCAAGTTTAATTTTGAACACAGCATGGAATATTGCAGAGGCATTGGTATATCTTTTTTGGTAGGAATTGCACAGATAGATAAACAATTCCACCGATTTCTGTAATGGTGTCTGTACTGACCATTCAAGCTGCATGTGGTCTTCTGAGATAGCAGAAGTTCCATCAATCAACAGAATTTTGCTTTGGGCTTAGACATAGTGACATAACCAATCTTTAAATAAAGTATTTGCAAAATACACCGAGGCCGAACTACTAGCAATTATGTTTCACTGAATTTAGACTTCAAGCTTTACCCTTATTTCTCTAAGACCAGCAGGAGCATTGAGTTAGGTCTAATTTGCACTGACTAAACAGGAATTTTAGGAATGTAGGAATTGCTGCCTTGCATCCAACCTGAGATGTAGTGTCCTTTGTCAACAACGTCTGTTCCCAGATAGTTCATCTGAAAGCACTAGAATTCTCCAAGCAGTTACTCATAGGGAAGTTTCTTCCCAAGCCCTGCTGGTTTGTGCTTGGTCTATGCTTTGAAGCATAACGTCTTATTCCCTGCTACTCTGCCCAAAGTGGATATGCTCTGTATTCAAGGCTATGTCCTGCAGAATAATATTACTTCAGGTAAAATAACCCTCTTATCTGTCTCTTGCATTTCAATTTCATTGTTTTCTGTTTGAAGTTGGACAATGGGAAATGAGCCCAGGATCTGCCTGTATGAAGTGGTCATTATTATGTATTCCTCTGCACTACTTGGCCTATTTCAGCTCCTCTCTAAAAAATTATGTTTGTAGTTTCTGTCTTTTATGATTTCCAACTGTGCCAGCAGGTTTAAGAACACTGTTGCCTGATGTGGCAGTATTTAACCTTCAGTTTGGTCATGGATGTGAGAGAGCATTTACTGTTTTATAAGGGTAATTTCTCTGAATATCCCAACTTCTATAAAAACTTCTACTGTCTACTGTAGCTCCTTTAAAATTGCGCCATATCCAATGAAATTATATGACCAGAACTGAGCACATTTTTTCCAGGTGACAGAGGACAAACAATTCACATCACAACAGCATAATTCTTAATTTCCTTCTCTATTTATGAAGTCCTTCTTTCAGTAAATTCTGTCATGTGATTGCTTAGTGTGAGAGGAAGAAAAATCAAAGAGTGAGTGAAAGACTTTATGTATGTGTGTATGTATGTGTGTGTGTGTGTGTGTGTATAAAGATGTGTTATATAGGAACTCAACCATTTTCTGTGCAATTTTTCATATTACCATTCCATACTCCTCAAAGGCTATTGCGTAAACACATCGGCTGAATTTCCAATCAAGGGTGGATTTAAACGCAAATTTTTAAGTCTGTTCTCAAGTAACAGTGTCCTTTCTTCATTGTTCTTTCTTCAGGAGAATTTCTAGAGGAAAGGTTATGTGTCAGTATGATGTTATTGATACATGAGACATTCATGAAACAATTTATGTATCATTCCTAAATGTTTTGAGATGTCCCTCACCCCAGTCACCTCAGTGTGACAGCCTGGCAAGGGTCGTTCTGCCAGGAAATGCAATTTCATCTTCCATGTGCAAAATCTGAGACCTCACTGGACAGGGAACTGCAATAGCAGAAGAACTGGGCAGAGGGGAAAGTTGTAGTTGTTATAAGGAAAGCCAGGAAAAACCTACAGGGTTCAATCACCCTTGGCACTCTCCTAGCATGATTTCCCAGACAAGAGACCAAATCCTCATTTAGATTTTTGACTCTAACTTGAAACATCCTCAGAGTTTGGGAATGAAGAATTGAAATGATGTGCATTTTTTAATTGCAATGATGTGGATTTTATAATAGTGATTTGGTAGATGAAGATTTAGTGTTATTATTATCTTGCTTTGTAACTAACTGGAAGCTGTTGAGCTATGTCAGCACGTGATTTCATGTGATCTTTGGAGGACGGATAGCGTGCCCTGGCCAGGAGAGCTTTGAGCTGCTCTGGCAGCTAGATGCCACTGTTTCTCCACAGAGATAGTGCTGGGCAGAAATACAGCTCTTGCAAGACATCCATCTCCTACCAAACACAACCTTTCATTGATCAGTTAGTGGGAAAAAGACTAAATAAGCTAACTTCTTACCTTCAGAAACACTTTGTTTTTTATTTAAAGCTGAAGAGAAGATTTAGATCTCCATCCAGACATCACCATCACCATTTAAATCTCAGATAGCAATAATACATTTATCTGCTTTGAACTGTGAAACATCTCAGAAACCATGCACATTGTTTATGTTTGGTTTGTGATAGTATACAGCAAAAATTGGTAGCCTTTTTACAAATATTTAATTTAAATCTTCTTAATCTAGCAGTAAATAAAAAATAAGATGTTATTTATAGAAAATTTACAAATATAAAAGATGTTGAATAAAAAATATTGCATCAAATTTCAGGTGCCACTCAAAGCTAAGCTTATATTGCTTGTAATATCCTAGTGCAACACAGGTTATAACTCACTGAAGAAATTCACTCTGAACAAGAAAACATCTTAAAATCTTCTCCCAGCTGTTTCTATAGTTTCTGTGTTAAATGCAACAACCATTAGTACAACACAAAGTTCAGGATGAGAAAAAGTGCTACTTCTCACATGATGTCCCAGAAGGTCAGGTGCAGCACTTGATTAATGCTGCAAATTGTGCATCACCTGGCAAAACAAACACACTAGCCCCAGCCAGAGGCATGCAATGTTTCGCAGCATGTATTTTATATGGGCAGTAAAGGATTGTGGTGTGTGAGTGCTTGCAATGTCACCTTGGTCACTGTGCTGCCCACCAGCGGGTAGAGGACAAAGGCTGAGGGGAGCTCCGCTTTGCCGAGAGATGGCAGAGCCCCAGCTACACCAGCCAGTGATCTGGGCATCCTGAATGCAGGAGGTGGGAAGGGTTAAGGTTCAGGACATGTACTTCCAAAAATAGAAGCAATAGGGGAGCCAAGGTTAAATGATTTTGCAGATGATTTGTGCAGGTTCCAGCTAAGGCAGTAGTAGGCACCATGTACTACTGATGTGCTGTCAATAACGGTCTGACATTGTTTGTGATGGTCAGTCCAGTTAAGCAAATGTTCACTGGAAAATGCTGCTCACAAATCAGCATAGATCAGGCTAGAAAGACCTGCAAACTATCAGGGATGGCATAACAAAACATGGACAAGATTGCTTTTTTTTGGAATGCTTCCTCCTTCCCAGCTACCTGGGTGAGTACAGCAAAATGCAGTGGAAGCGCCTCTGTGAAGCACTGTGCTGGTAGGTTACAGACTAGCTCTCATATTAATTACACATGCTCTGAAGTTTCAGCAGAGTGCCTTGCCCGTCAGTCTACAAACCTTTGTTTTTAAACTAAAATATTTGGTGAAGCCACCAAAGCCTTAAAATCAGACATAAAATTATAAACAAGTGTCCAAACCTCACAGAAAAAGCAGCAAATATAAATCACAGCAAGAAGCAGATCCTTGAAAACAAAAGATTCTAAATCTCCTGCTAAACTATTCTAAATCATCCAAAAGCATTTACCTCTCCTGTTCACTGATGGCTGTGTAATAGATGGGCCTCATTGCCCTTCACTCTGGTGTTGTTTTCATCAGGTAGATTTCTCTTTTCCATCGGGAAGTTTTCTTTCCAAATACTTCCCCCGTTATGCTGGTAAAACCCTACTTTTCTTTATATGACTTTATATGACATACAAATTAATCACACATCTTGACTACAGATTAAGACACTTCTTATTACCCCACATTTTTAGCAAGATATTAATAACATGAAACTTCTAGCTTCACCTTTAGAACAGAGCTATTAGATAGGCTTTTCTATTCTCTTGTTTTCCTCCTTTCATTATAGTCTGAAGTATCTTATTTAACTTTCTTTACAAAAGTTAAAAAAAAGAAACAATAATTTAAAAAAAGGCATTCTGTGACATTGGTGGTTACTGACTAATGATAAACACTTCAAACTTTTCAAGACTGAAATTTTAAATAATGAAGTTTTCACTTTTGAAAACAGAGACTGCATTTTTCTTTACTTAAAACACTCATTCTTGTGATATCATTCATACCATAGTTAATCCAAGCATTTAATGATATTTTTACTCTTTTTATGCTCCAGATAGTCTGTAAATATCATCTTGCTTTTAGTCAAACTTTGATAGGTACTACTTTTGGTTTTGAAATTATTTTGACCCTGCTATGATTACATCATATTTTCTTTCTTTTTGGACTCTTTTGCTATTTTTAATTTTTCCTTTGCTATCACGGATTACTCAAAATTTGGTCACTTGAATGTTTTGGACCTGAATGCTTACTCAAGTCCTAGCTCGGGTACTGTAGATTTATTGCTATATTTTGAGCCACAGGTAACAGTAAGAGAAATATATCATTAAAAAAGTTCCTTAATCCCCAGAGCAGTTGATCTAAAATATTTTATGATAAGCTATGAAGGCACATCTGCGTGGAAGGGGTTGTTAAAGTCCTATCTAACATATGAGGTATCTGCACCTCCTGGTCTTTAGGTCTAAGAATCACCCTTTGTTCCACACCCCAGAAGGAGAGGGCCAAATTCCAAGGTGAAACCGATGCTCGTGTAAAGACATATACAGATAACTCTGTGAGACTGCACATAGCAGATGGATGCCATGCTTTCCCATTCTGCTTTTCCCTCTTTGCTTGGTGTAGCACCCTCTGCTTTGGTCTGCAGATTACCTCACCCTGTGCCTCCTTCACACATATTTTTCCTGGAACACATGACTATTGCTCATAACATCATTTGTCTCATCCTTGTGTACTCACTTGTCACTCTCTCTTTTCCCCGGCACATTTCCAGTGTCCTAAGCACACACAGGAACCGTCCAAGTGGCTGCACGTCAGCAGGCACAAGGCTCACTGTTCCAACCACTGTGCCAGATGCACACGTGTCCTCCGTTGTACTTCACAGTGGAAGCTCACACTTTCCATGTGCTGCACTCCATGCTTACCCTAAAGAAGTCACATGCCTGTTTGGTGAGACAATATTTGTGAAGAAAGCCTAATTTGCCTTTAACTTATAAAAATATATATTAAATTTATGTCCAATTCTTTGGGTCCTAGCTACAACTTTCTTTTAGAAAAGAGGCCTTCAGTCCTTCATTACTCTGCCATGTCCTGATACTGTAGTAAATTGTTTAGTTGCATCTCAGCAACTTCTTGGGAAAAACTAATATAGGAATCAAGTTGTTTGCTTCATGGTGGCAAAGTACATATGCCTATAAATCAACCTGCATTTATAAGCCTTGCCTGAAATCTGAACTGTACAGTAAAGGTGATATTGTGCTAAAAAGGTTAGCAGTAGCTGTGTGTTTTACTTCATGGTACAGCAACAGTTAGTGTGAAGGCTGTATAAGGCAGGGAGTGCCCCGATGGATGGGTCTTGGCAATCCAGCATGGTCTGTGCTATCAGGGCCTCTCTTCTCAAGTCCTGCATACACCAAAGGAAAACTATGGGGACTAGTGTAAGCAAAGCAACAGCCGCTTCATTAGCTCTCGTATCAGTAGTGCTGTACAACAGCCTGCCTGATTATGCAGTGCAAACCACCCAACCCCACTGCAGACTGAAGTAGTTATGCAGTCTGGCTGGTCATGTACAGCTTGCCGGGTTGCAGTCTGCCAGGTGCAAGGGGCATGGCCTGACTGCTTCTGCAGGAAGAAACAAGCTAGAGAGGCCTCTCAAAATGGTGTCTCTTGTGGGACTGCTGCTTCCTTCCTGCTTTCTGCCCAGCTATGAGGAGAGCAGTAACGGTGCACAGTGTCTGCTACCTGTCTGCAGGGCTCTTACTTGAGGTGGTATCAATTTTATTTCAGTGGACTAGACCAGTGATGGTGCATCCCTCATACCATCCAATAACTTAGTGGAAGGAATTGAAGAGAATGTGTATTTTGAGATGGAGATTAATTTACTTTTCAGTCTGTTTTTACTAGGACAACCCTGTGAAAGAACCTTAGCATTTGCTAGGTTGTTGCTAGGAGTTGATCATATCAAAAGAGATCCTCAGAGTGCCTCTCACAGGAAATTGCCACTGACAATATCCAATACAATATCCATGGGAGCTATGGGTTCTCTGCAAATCTGTATCTGTCCCAGAAGCAGTTTGCATTTTTTTTTTCCTGGTCAAGTCTTGCATAAAAGCTGAATAACAAATTCTGATTCAAAAGCTCCAGGATATCTGCTCTCTCAATGACTAACTCAAGGCAGTCAGCACCTTGCAATGCATGTCCCTCTGTGCACTTTTTTCCTTTTTAAGTGCAAATGAAATACAAAAGTACTTCCTCAGGTGCTCACCATAAAAGCTGAGTATCTTTCTGTAAAATATACCCTTAATTACTGAAATATCACATATATTGGTATCTCTTAAAGTACCAGCATAACAGAAGTGTTAGAGTTTATGAAACAATATTATAACAGTGAATTTACATTCTACTCCTGACTGTAATGATTTTGGATTTCAGTCCTGTAACACAGGTCTGATCTGATATTAAAAGCAAGCTCTAGGTATTGATATTTTTTTCCATTATTTCAAGTTTGATTGTCAGCATGCACTGTCTTCTTTAATTCAGTCTGCCAAAACTATTCTTGTCTGTAGATCATTGATACAAGACTAGGAAATGTAACTTTGGAAGACTGACAAGAAAAAATAAAACTATCAATGATAAAGCAATTTTGAATTTGCTTTTGTTCGCATATTACTGACTGATCTGCTACAAGCGCAAGATGCTGGAGAAATGAATTACTCAGCAGTGTGTGACACTCCTACTTGTTCTTCAGGAAAAGAGGCTTCTGTCTTAGAACCAACATTATGGTCTTCATTTGTCTGACCTTCTTTCAAGCATGGGTCAAGCATGTGAGGAAATGATTATATTCTAACAAAGTTCAAAGTTATTAAAAACGTGATTCTGGAGAGTCCAAGATTTTGCATCATGAGCTTTCTTCTTTTAATATTGTTCTAGTTTCTGAATCAGTCACTTATTTTGTCAAAGTATGAGAGTTGAGGGTCTTAGAAATTATTAATAAATTAAGATTGTTGCTTTGGATTAACATAATGGACGTCTCCTGAGGCTGTAAATGAAAGAATCATAGCAGATTTCTAGATTGTTGGGCCACAAACTAAGGCTAGGGTCAGGCATAAAGCTGAAAGCTTTACTGCAGTAATATGGTGCCCTACCATGGCAAGATAAGGTGTTCTTGAATCTGAGCTGATGAATTCAGGGCCAGTTCCTTAATATATTCTCTGTCTTACAAAAGCATAATCTGAAGATCTATGTTGGAATGGCAGTACTACATTACCTGGCACACAAAGAAAGCTCTCGAGAAAATCACAGTGTAAAAATAGCTCCTGGGCAGTTAGTGTGACAGGTTACATACCAGGTGAAGTAAGAGTTGAAATAAACAGCTTGAGGTCCTGGCTGTGCCACAGCCATTTGTACCAATCTGGGAAGGGTCCAGTAATGCAGATGGAGGAGTGGGGTAAAGGGAGATTTTCTGCCAGTAGTGTAGAGAAAGCCAATGCTACCTCCTTTGATACCAGCATCACACATCTTTACTGAAGCTGAATCACTGGTGTTTTCTCCTGAAAAAGAAATGAATAATCCGGACACAGATGAGATCTTTGTATGCAACTTCAATATTTGTGGTTTCTGTTCCTGGAACTATAACCAGTTGCATCTGCTCTCTGAGGATGACACTGCAACAGCAATTATGCAGTAGCCCTCCATGTAATGCTCAACCTAATGACCACTCACATAGGGGAACATTACAACTTTCCTCTGCACTCAACATTTTGAAACTAGGCAAAAAATATTCATTTTATGTTTGCTGTAATGTTTAATCATTTGTGAAATCAACAGCCACAAAACCCACCCTTTTTGCCAGTTATCAAGTTGAGCTTATTTCCTTTTATATCCATTGCTTGCCTTTCTATCTGAACCATTTGAGACTTTTCAGAAATGCATTCGGGTTTAATACTCTAAAACTCTTAAAGAAAAATGCTTTAGCCAGTACTTAAGGCAGAGCTGGAGAGACTTTTTGATCTACAAATACTATAAAGTGGCAAAATGAAGACTTAGCAGGGAACTGGAGGGAAATTTTTAGAGCTTCTGTTGGCAGCCATTTCATTTTTGACTAATATACATTAGAGGGATGCTTGCAATCTCATGTTATTTGTCACTGGAGTCCTATTTTTAATGTGAAGAGCAACCAGCAGAGGTTAGATCTGAATCCTGGTCCAAACTCTTTCTCTTTGGAGTATTGAGAGCTGTGGTCTTGATTTATCCTGACGTAAATGTAATTCTTAATCACAGAAGCTTGTCATGTGAGTTTAGATGACGATGTTCTGTTCCTCCTAGCCTAAAGTTAATATGTAAAAGGCTTCTGTTTTCTTTTCAGGTTGCTAATATTTAGGTATTACACAGAAGTTTTTATCCATAGCTCTCAGGATGGGTAAGAATTATAATCCCATTTGATCAATGGATCAACACAGGAAATTAAATGCTTTGTCCAGGCTTATGCAATCAGTCAGTGGCAAAACTAGGATTAAAGTTTAGGTTTCATGGCACAAAGCCTTATTCACTACCTAGGAAACTTCCATTGCTACTGTTTAGCTGGGCTATTCAGACTGTTCTGTGGGCTGCTTTGTGAAGTTGTGTTAAACTATTGGCTCAAAGGTGCCATTGTGTTAGTGAAGTTGCTCCGGGAAATTTGTGTATAAATCCAGAGTCAATTTTATGACAGACTGGTCTGGAAATGGCCCATTAGAATCTGTTTTTACAATCCAAATGAACCAACAGCACTCCATTTCCTTCAGTCTCTCCTGGAGCAGCTGGTATTTTAGCCCTGCCTTCTACATAGAGTTAACTGAATGTGACTGTTATAATCCCCTTCCTCTACCAACTCAACTTTTTCACTAAAACAGAGGCTAAAGCTCTGTCTTTTCAGAAAACATTACACAGAATTAAACGTCAGCATTATTGAATGAAAAATCAGCTGAATTACTGAAAGAGATGTACCACCCAAATGCTTAGCAAAGTTCTCAGCCACTGATTAGTAAAGCAGAAGCTTTCTGTTAATAAAACGTGCCCTTTTTCTATGAGTGTTTCTTCCACATTATCACTCCTTAGGATGTTTCTTCCCAATGCCTTCCTTGTAAATCAAAAATGCTCCATAAATTTGAAGTCTGATTTTCAGTGAACTTCTGTTGAACTGAACTCTACTGAAAATACAACAGAAGTTCACTGACTTACCTCTGTTGGCCTTTTTGTTTTCCTCAGAAAATGACTCTGCGGCTACCTACATGCCGTTAAAAAACAATATTTTGGTCCACAGGGTAACTGGGTGGCATAGCTTCTATCTTTATATCTAAATACTCTTCAGAAACAAGATGCCTGTATGAGCACTACCTGTTTGAAGCTGCCTCTAGCCGAGGCTGTTTCCCAGTTCACCCTGACACTGGCTGGGAGAAAAAGAGCTGGTAGGGCCTCCCAGGAGTGGGACCACGCTAACATTTTAATGTGCGTATGACAGCTCTGCTGCAACCGGGCCTGTGCTCTGGTCCTGTTTAGTGAACTGTTGAATATGTGTACTTGAATATAACAGATGTTCAATTCACACTTTCTCAGCCTGTCGGAAGAGTTGTTGAATTATACTCAATCAGAGGAGCTATGAATACCAAACCGGTCTTCCAGTTAAGAGAAATGCTTTTTCCAATGGACGGAAAGGACTTTCTGAAACATCTCTCCTCCCCTCCCCTCCCCTCCCCTCCCCTCCCTTCTCCTCTCCTCTCCTCTCCTCTCCTCTCCTCTCCTCTCCGCTATTTGCAAAATATAGTATTAATCGTTTCAGTCAATCCTGTTTCAGCTAAATATTAGTACAGAACTTTTGCTGAATTGTTCAATAGTCTGAAAGAGCTTGATATTTAATTTGATTTTTGTAATTTAATTTTATTTCTTTTCCCTAACTGTGCTTTCTTAATTCTCATCAGCTTTTCTTTTGCTTACCTTCACTAATTTGACTGATTTCTACTGTTTGTCCTTCAGATGCTTGGGTGCAGTTATATAGCATGCAGAAATTAATCTTTTTACTATGGTATTAAGTGGTAAAATAAAAGCTTCATTAAAAATAACGGTCAGAAATTTTAGCTTCTGGGGACCATAGCCTAAGATATAGTAGCTAAGTTTTCTTTATTCTTCTCCCTGACTACATTTTCCATTCATTATGAGTACTATAAATGTAGTGCTAGTTATTAACACTAGTAAGCCCATGTTTGTGCTTCCCACAAAATTCTTTGTTCATTTGAACACAAACGTTATCAGTAAGCGGGTCTTAAAATGCAGAACACAGTCGAAGGATATTTACTTCAGAAGCAATACTACAGACTCTCTTCACAGCATGTAATTAGACCTTCCTCAGATTTATTTGCGAAAGATTTAAAGTAAACGGAGATCTCTCTCAATTGCTTTTTTTCTCATTTTTTTCTGTGCAATTAGACTGAAGAAACAAAAATCCTATTTCAGATAAAGTTAAATACTTTTTTAAGTCATGGCAAGCTCTGCAAAAAGAAATCTTTCATTTTAGAGGGGTTATCATCTAGGATTAAGGAAGATGGTGTGTCCATCTCTAGCCAATGACTATCATACATGGAGGCTATAACTGGGAGACATGATGCTTGAGATTTGTCTTTTTAGGCCAGGATTCTGAGCCTTTGCTCCTGCAGTCCCCGGGAGATGGAAAGGGTCACCAGTTCTGACATGCCACCCTCAAAAACTCATAACCCAAAGCCACATCCTTGTATATATCTGACCTTATTATCCAAAGCATTTATGTGGCTTCAGTGGACATTTTACTAGAATGAGCTACTTAGTTCTCATTTCAATGCATATCTTTTTAATAAATGTTTTTCTGTGTATAAATATTTCATATACATCAATGTGGAAGGAACTGAAGTAGTGGATTTTTTGCTTAATGAAATTACAATTCCTGTTTTTTTTTTTTCAGATTAATAGGAAAATAGGGAAAACAGTAAAGAGCAGGTAGCTGAGCACCTAAGCAGGTGTGCTGTCCCAGTGGCTCCAAAGCTAGCACTGAGCACCTTGGCCAAGGCATGCCAGTGTCCCAGAAGCCTTACTGCTGTAGGGAGAATTCCCCCCTGAACTAACAGAAACTAATGAGAAACAGAAAAATAACAGAATCTTTTTTATTTGAGCAGGGATTATACACACAGGCCAAAATATGGCCAGGTATAACCTGGTGTCCTAGACGAGGTGCAAGAGATCAGTGAAAGGGACCCAGTCTTTCTTGAAGGGGACATGTATTATAAGGAAGCGTCCCGGGTGGTGCCTGCAACAAGGCTATTCAGTCACATTGCATGAGAGGAGGCCCAAATGTGAGGAGGAAAGTGAAGAGGAACCTTTGGAGACACATGGAAGGGGACATTGTTGAGGACACAGCTGAGGAGGTCCTCATGGAAGGAGGCACTTCATGCTACAGCCAGGACATCCCAAAGGCACAGTGGCCAGGAGTGACCCATGGCAGAGCAGGGACACTGTGATGGGACCATGGCCAAGGGCAAACCACAGCAGAGCAGGGACACCTCTGAGAGACATGATCTGTGGGTAACCCATGCTGAGCAGGGACACCCCTGAGGGACTGCAGCCTGGGGGTGACTCACATGGAGCATAAGAGCAGTGAGAATTGAGAAGCCACAGAAAGAAACCACCATGGTGACCCAGCCTTCTGCGCTGCCCATCACCTACTGAAAACAGTTGGGCAGCACTGAGTGCAGTGCTGTGAAATTGGTGAGCTGAATGGTATTGGGATGAAGCTGAGCTTGGGAAAGGGGAGAGAAACGTGTTTCCCTAAAGATGTGTCTATTTTTTTTGTCTAATTGTTTTTCTCTGTACCCGAAGCAGTAATTAAAAGTTTATCTTAATTGCCAGTCAATAAGTGAAATTCGTAGAGCTGACCCTGTGTTTCTCATGACATGCAGCTGCTTGTTAGGTATTCATCGATTCTGTTACTCAGTAGGCTTATATACGTTTATACTGAGGAAGTTTGCTATCTGTGGAGAGATGGGAAAGTCTTCTCGTGTGAGAGATGGTGCTGTAATATGAATGACCACAGTCATAATAAAAATAGCTGGAAGTGGCAATTCCAAAAAACCTCATAATTCTTTAAGTCTGGAGAACTGGCACCAATTTCTAATTGTATTTCTCTTTATATTATGCTAAACTTACAGCCAGTTTTAGTACCTCTCGTTTTGTGTCACTTGATGTTTATTCTGTATCCGTGTGTCAAATATTAGGCCGCTTGCCTGGGGAAGGGTCATAATCTTGGGCAAGGTCAGCAATTTCCCCAGACTAGTTTAATACGGGATTACCAGCTGTGTGCATGGCAGTGGTTTTCCAAAGAGGTTTGTCTGCCTTTGGGCAGTCCGTGGCCCAGCTGGACTCCTTGTGTGGGACATCTTGCTAGGTGAAACATTCTTGGGCCCACAGCAGTGCCACAGGCCCGTGCTTATTCTGCAACCTACCTCTTCCCTAGGCACTCGCAGCCGCTTGGTCATACAGCCCTGCTAATGCCACCAGCTGACAGAGCTGGTTGTGGAGCAGCAGAAAGGTTGGCAATGTGAATCCAGATGATTTTTTTTTGCAGGCAAGTCAGATAATAAAATACATGAGAACCGGGAAATTACAAGAAAGCGAGCTAACAGGTCTACATTTTTTGGAAGACATATTTTTTAATGCTAAATATAATGACACTTGGGGAAAAAAAGATCCCCAGAATTTGCCAGTGGAATCTTTCTGTAATATCTTTCCTTTCTTGATCTTTTTTTTTTTTGTCTTATTTTTCCACTGTCAAGTAAATGAGAAATGGATAGGCAATCTTTTATTTTTCCACAATTTCATGATTTTTTTCTGTGATATGAGGATGTCTTT
>NW_010585650.1:0-12309 GCF_000705375.1 Tinamus guttatus | reverse complement strand
TTTTTTTTTTTTGAAATTCCCATTGTTTCAAGGGAATCTTATAAAGATTTCATACATAGTGCTCATTATATATATATATTTGCAATATAAAGCATCTTTAAAACCTATAGGTTTTTCAGAGATACTGCGTCATTGATTTTAACGAGCCAAACTGATTATTTAACATTATGAGTGACTTAACAGAGCCAGACTTCTGCTTTCAAAAGTAAAGATCATACTTTCCAGCACTGACAGTTGTTACAGATAAGACATTACTGCTTTTTCATTTGCTGTCTTGGTTTTGCCTGACAAATTAGAAGAGTAGGTTGGCTCCTGAATATCAAGTTGGTTGCTTTTCTTTCATAGGCTGAAATATTTGGTAAAGTACTTCAGAGTGAGGAATATGAAGAAGTAGAGGACAAAACAGTTATGGCCATGGGCATCTTGCACACAATTGACACTATCCTGACAGTTGTGGAAGACCACAAGGAGGTGAGATTTTTTTATACATGTTTCGTCCTGCTACTCTGTCTTCCTTTCATTCATGATAAAAGGCAAGTTCCTTGTATGTGTTTCATCCCTTGAACCGACAAGAATATTTATTTACTGTAGGTAGGATGGTGAGTTAGTAACAAATAATATCTGACAAATTTGAATTCTAAGCTCAGTTTGCGTTTGTGATTTCTGAACCCTCACCTTTGATGGAAATTTCTCTCCTGGGGGTAAAATCCGTGACCATGATTCTGGTAAACTTTTCATTGGACAATTGCAGCAGACTTTTAAATAAAATTTTAGAGAGGAACATTATTGTATTAGGGTAATTTTGGGTAATGGTGACTTATATTTTGCTGTTTCCCCAGCAGTTTCTGGGATAGAACTGATAGCAGTGGATCTCCCAGTTGTGGTTCAATATAAATCACCTATTTCACCTGTTCAGAGAAGCTACTAGAGAAGGCACCCACCCTTTTTGAACTTGCTGCTTAAGAAAGCATTGGATTAGGATTGCTGCCTGGCTCCTAATGAGACTGATTCTTTCAGCCCGTACCACCGTGTTTGACGGAGGTAGTGAGGAATTTGGTGACTGACTAAGGAGTCAAAGTCAGTAACTTTGAGCTTAGCTGATATAAAATACTGAAGCTTGTTTTGCTTCCTTGATTTACAATGAGAAACTTTCATTGCAACTCTGAAATAAATCTTTTTATGAAGCTTATAATTTTAAGAATAGTTTGATTAAAATACAAATTATTTTCTCATGGCAGTTGTATTCTAATTTCTGCATGGACTCCCCTTGCTGAGCCTGCTCTGGGAAGCTCTCCATGGACCTAAGACGAAAACCTCTCTTCCTTCATTCCTTTTTTTACCCATCATTCTCCAAAGGTTTTGAATGGAGGTCTTGTCTCAAATGCTTTGAGTATAGTGTTATTGTTACCTTTGCCTTGTATCCAGGAAAGGCAGCAGGGAGTTTTCAATAGCATCTGTAGAATAAGAATTAACTAAGAAATATTAAAATGTTGTGACAATCTCTGAAGTAATACTGCTTATTGAATACTTGAGTACTTACTTTAGCAAGACCTTATTTCCTAATGTTTTTGTGATTACTACAGCATCATTTAGAGAGTGCTAGAGTTTTGTTTTGAGGAATTTCTCACTTAGACAGAGTTAATAAAATATATTGACCAAATTACTCTTTCTAGATTTTTTACTAAACTGCCTTATATTTTTATTTCAGATAACTCAACAGCTGGAGAGCATTTGTTTGCAGATCATTGGCCTTGTTTTGCAGAAACACGTTATAGGTATCTTCTAGAACCAATTTTTAGAAAAATTTTAGACATCCTTGCACAGAAAATATATCATCTATTGCAAACTGTCCTGTTGTCTTGTCCAGAAGCAATTTCATCTCTGCTTTTTTTTTTTTTTCAATTTCTTTACAAGAAAAAAAAATAATTTTCAGTTATGGTTTGTTTCTCCTGACCTCCTATTTCACACTAGTAAGGTCAGTTCTATCTACTGGAGGTCAGATCTAAAGTAGAAGATGCAGCTCTAATTATAATTTTGGCTAATTCTGTTAAAAGGACAAAGTCTACAATCAAATTGCTATTTTATGGTTATGCTCCACAATTCTATTGCTGTTTTATCAGTTTCCTGTATTAAAGAGCTGCACACTTTGTGATAAGGCCTTTAGGAAAAAAAGTTGAGATAATACAAGTATTGTGCAAGAAATGTTTAAAAAGTAGCATCTTTAGTGTGGTGGTAATATAGTTTTCCATTTATAATAAAAAACAGTGTGTAACTTTGCAGTTATAGCCAACATAAGGCCTCTCTAAAAGAATATTTTCCGATTTATATTAATTTTCTACATATTGATTTAGCTATGAAATGTTGGCTTCTGCTTGGTATATGACTGAGGCTTTGCATTTGAGATTCTATGGTGTTTGTGAGTAAAATTTCTCCTTTATAGTGCCCTACTTCAAATTGTTTCCCCTCTCCAGAGTTTTATGAAGAAATTCTCTCCTTGGCATACAGCTTGACGTGCCAGATGATTTCACCCCAAATGTGGCAGCTCTTAGGTGTTTTATATGAGGTTTTCCAGCAGGATTGCTTTGAATATTTTGCAGGTATGACTACTACTACTCTCTTGCTGTTTCACCAATTGGGGAATTCATCTCCAAATCCCACCTTCTAAGGGTCACTTGCATCTAATGTTCTGGTTTGCAGTGATCATGCCCTGACCATCTGCTTAGTGTGGGAGTATAACAAGAGCATATTTAGCTGGGAGAAGCTTGTTCAAATCTGTCAGTTTGCTCAGTTACTGTAGAAGGTCCTGAACTCAAAGAAAACTAGTATATACAAAGTTATTATAAAACTGCAAATTCACTAATTAAATGTAGGCCTATTGTGTTTCTTATTTTGAAAAAGCATCTTGCAGAGAGCACCTTAAAAAGAGTTTTGGTAGCACAGACTTGCAAAGGTTGAATTCCCAACCATGTCCAGGAATCTGAGCTAATGAATTATAGTATGGGACTAGGGCCTCATTGGCTAGCAGTTTTCAGGATTAGCTTATAATATTTTCTTTTTTTGTTCTCCTTCCTGCCCAGATATGATGCCTCTGTTGCATAATTATGTCACCATTGACACAGATACTTTACTGTCTAACCCAAAGAATTTAGAAATCATTTACACTATGTGTAAAAAGGTAAGTCTTCTGGTTGTTACTGCTATGCTTATTAGTGGTACTTAACAGTCATGCAGGATGATAGAGCGACCTGAATATACTGTCAGCTGGTGGCTGATCATATCAGAACAAAATGAAGTTTTGTCTCAACTGAATTTCAAGTAGACTGAGCACTTTCACACTTCAAGTGACATACTTTTATAGGAATTATATGCATAAACATTTGTGGAAGAAAGTGGCAGTGCTGTTGCAAATGTTGACTCTCTTCTCCAAGCAGCTAATTCAGTAAACAGAGGAATTCAGGAGGCCTGATTACCTTGGATTCTGTACCTCTAATTGCTCACTAAGGTGCAAACTCACCTCAAGTTCTTCCTACATTTATAATGTTTCTCTTCTATACTTTGCTCTCTCATGTGTAATAAAGTATGAGACCACACTACAACTTTTCTCTGATTTGGGAAGTTATGGAGTCTTCTGCATCTAGATACCTGCGTAATTTCAAAAACTTTATGAGGATTTAATGTGTTTGAGAATTCTGCTCCTTTGTCAGGTTTGGTTGACATTGGCCATGGGGTTGAAATGAACAGAGAAGCAGCATTCAGTTTCACACATTGCACATGTACATGGAGTGATTGCATGCCTCTCGTTTTTAATCAGAAATTAGCCTAGAGACAGCACTTCTCTTTGCCAGACTGTTAATCTGCCAGTGTCTGTTAGAACTGAAGTCGCAAAATGAAAACAGAATGTAGTAAATATTAACCTTTTTTTAGGTGACATTTCTTTAAAAATAAAAAAGGTGATAAAGGGCATTTAAAAGATACTAACATTTCTAAAAAGACATAGATATTTCTTCTGAATTTTTAAGTTCACCTTTAACCATCTCTTCTTGTTTGTGTGCTGTAGGGATGATTCCCTATCTTTTTAAATTCGTCCCAAAATATATTGTGGATGGATATATAGATGCCAGATAGAGTTTTCAGTATGTATGTATGGAGGTAAAGGAGCACTTTCTTTCAAAGCTGATTTTGATAAATACTGATAAACTGCTTTCATTTGGTTTATAGGTATTGACAGGAGATGCAGGAGAAGATGCAGAGTGCCATGCTGCCAAACTCCTGGAAGTGATTGTTCTTCAGTGCAAAGGACGGGGTATTGACCAGGTGATAATCATTAAGCAAGTTTCCTTTTTTGCTGGTTTGTAGTGATATAGATATGATTCCTGGGCAAAGCAGTTGAAATTAGAGAATTTGAGGGAGTGTAGAAATATGGAAAAAATGCAGCTAGAAAGATGTGAACCAAGAAGAGATTTTTTATTTTTTTGAGCTTAGTGGGTATGACTGGAATGCAAAGATATATTATGGAGTGCAGGCTTGTCTTTTCCTGCTTCCTTGTAAGAAGATTTTCCCTCTTATGCAAAGCAAACATTAAAACTGTTGTCTGTTGTTGTTGAGAAATCAATTGTACACATCAAATTACAGAGATTGTTTCTCCAAGAAATATGAACTTGATCATTTTGAATATTTTGAATTCCCCAGTACACTTGGAAATGAATAACTTCCTATGTAGAGGGTGGTTAGATTGTGATTGCTGGGAGAACCATAATCACAGTTTTGTGGAGTTGCTTAGAACAGACTTTAGATGGTGTATTCTTTATTAAGGCTAAATTCAGCTCATATTCTAGAAAACAGTCTAAATTAACGTATCACATCTATAAGCATGAAATCCAAGGCTTAAAACATTGAAATGAATAGGAAATTAATAGAATGCGTTCTTAGAGTATGCCTGAACTTCATCTAACTCTAGTTAAGTGTATTTTATTTTTTTCTATAATTTAGCAGGATATATAATCTGAAAAAAAGTCTTTTTTTTTTCTTGTTACCTTCTCCTTCACAATTATATGCCCAGTGTATCCCACTCTTCGTGGAGGCCGTTCTGGAACGGTTAACAAGAGGAGTTAAGACAAGCGAGCTTCGCACCATGTGTCTTCAGGTTGCCATAGCTGCACTTTACTACAATCCTGACCTACTTCTACACACCTTGGAGAACATCAGATTTCCACACAACCCTGAGCCCATCACTGCACAGTTCATAAACCAGTGGATGAATGACACAGACTGTTTTCTTGGGCAAGTATTGTGGTTTTATTTTTCAAAGTCCGTGTTTTTGATTTTTTTGTTCACTTCTGGCTTGTATTCCTAGTTATCCTGATGCAAGAGTTCTCATTTCTAGGTTAGTCTAAATACCAGTACCTGCCCTAGCAAGGTCTAACTGCTGTGATGCAGCTAAAGATAACCCATGTGTATTGAGTTTTCCTTGTTTGTTGAGTTATACACTGAATTTCCTGTGCTGCAAGGAAGCACATGAGAGCACAATGCATACTGTACATTAGGATTCTTAGTTCTTTGTAATTTCTTTAGAAGTTAGAAATTTCTAAATTGACTAAATTTCTTGGTTCATTTTTTAGTTATGAACTAACTGCTTCTCCAAGAGATCATCCAGCATGAGAGTAGTATTCAGAGCTGACCAGCATGATTTCAGGGAAACGTTAACCTTTTTTTCTCAACTATTGTGTATACGTATTTTGTGTTTTGTATTTTCTGAAGTATTTTTAACTGCTCCGTTTAATGTTAAAAGTATTTTTCCCTCCGTGAAAAGCAAAACCCACGCTTTGGCTTTAATCTCTGCCAGTTGTTCATGTCAGTTTTTGCGTATTTATCCTTCTGCCATTGATGTATTGACTGCTTTGCACAGTCCTCAACACGAAGTGCTCTCAGCCCAACCCCGCATTTGTGCCTGCCCTGAGTGAGCATGTGCTTAGGCAGCAACCGACCATTTGTACAGTGGAGGAAGGGGAGTGGGGCTGTCACGAGCTTGGCGCCGTGCGGGCCTGGGGGCCAGTTCTCAGCTGTTGGTGCTTGCCCCTCAGCTGGGATGACAGGCCTGGCTGGGAGAGCTGCAAAGCCACTTCCAGGCAAGGCAGAGAGTCAGGTGTAGCTGACTCCTTTTCCTGCTGTGAGCTACGGAGACATGACATCTGGCTGCAGATGTGTGCACATGCCTTCTCTGTGCAGAGTATGTGCCAACATAACTCGGTGAAGTGTCTGGTTTAGGAGTCATGCCATGCATGAGCACAGGGCCCAAAGAGGCAGCTCCTGACCCGAGGCTGCACACCTTAGCCTTTAGCTTGTCCTTGTCCGTCCTTTTCACTGCCGCAGTACCATTTCTCTGAGTTCTGAACAAGTCAAACAGGCCCTCATGGGCCTCTTGTAAGGTGGTTTTGCCACTCCTCAGTCATTCTGATAGCTTTTTCTCTGTACCCCTTCTTATTCGAGTTGATCTTTCCTGAGCAGAATTACACACTGTCTTGGTAGAGATGCATTAGTGCCTCTTGGTTTTAGGTTGTGTGGTACATGGTAGTATTACTTTGTTTCTTTAAAATTCTAACGTATCAGTGACTCCCAGTTAATCAGTGACCAACTAGTAGACTTGGATTTTGCTCTCAGCGTGTCCTTTGTAATGTTTAAAAAATGTGTACCAAATGTACTGTGTAAAAGTGCATTTTCTTCCCTTCCCTCTGCTAAGTAAGTTAAGATAAAGGGAAAAGTAGTGTGCAGACTTGCAGTAGAAATTATCTTATTAGCAATAGGATCACTTGAAGGTAGAACAAAATTACTGCCTTGGTGTGTGTAGGCTCTGTGACAGGTCCCCATGCGTGTTTGAATTTGAAGGTATTACCATGACATTCTTTGTTTGAACTAAATGTACTAAAATTGTTAAAAAGCGGGAGGAAAAAATCCTGTCTTTCACTATAACATAAATGGACAGTTCATATTATCACCAGCATTTTTTTCCACTTCTATCTGCTGTGCATAGGAAATGTAGATCCTTATATCTTAACATAAATGCATCTGTTGTTATTTAGAAGGATGACCCTTAGTTCTTTTAAAGCATCAGTGCCTGAAAAGTGGGACCCTTACTTCTGCCTCTTCCACACTTTGTGGTACTATCACCATTAACTTTCAAAATATTTTTGCATCTAGTGGCTTTAGAAACGGGCATGACTTTTTAGCATAAGGTTTTCTGTGTACAAATTTTGTGTGGCTAAAGCAAAGTTCTTGAGTTTAGGTCTTTGTGCTGTCACTTTTCTACTGAATGTGAATGCTTAAAGCATACAGGGACAATATGAAAGAACAAATTCCCTATAGGTGGTAAACTTGTCATTCCTTTTTAAAAGGATTCTGAAAATGAAAGAGATTGAAAGCCATAAAAAGTTCATCCTGGAACATTGACTGAGAAGCTAGTCAAATCCTGAGGGGAAAATTGTTGCAGACTTGAATAGACTTCAGCCTTACGTACTCCCATGAGCTGCAGCCTAACTTTCAGTTCTTCTTGTGTTGCTTTTGGAAAAAGCATCACTTTCTACAACTGCTGTTCAACTAAATCCTTCTTCGGAGCTGAGACAAAAGTTGACAAGTCTATGAAAAGGAAATGCAGTGATCAGCATGCCACATTTTGCTCAGACTGCCAGCTGAATGGTAGCCAAAGATTAAAATTTCTCTCTTTGATGTGCTGCTGCCAGCAGTGAAATAAATGTCTGTGATACTGCCTAAATCCAAACATCACTGCCCATTCAGAGCCATCTGCTCAGTGTGCAGCTTTGAGGTGCAGGGCTTTTGCCATAGTACTGCTTATCGGGAACTGTGATGTGATGTAACTGACTGTCTCCGGTTCCCTCAGAAGGAAAAGACTCCTTCTAGAAACCCATTTCATTTTAAAGTTGTCATGTGAACAGCAACCAAATAGTGCGAGGCCCAAATGAGCTGGAGGAGACCGAGCTGAAAAAGAAATCTGCCTTCCCAATAGCCTTTCTTGGGCCCTCTGCTGCAGAGCTCCTATTTGCATCGGTGCTAACAGGCACCCTGCTTTGAGCCATTGTTTGTCTCTCCAACCACCAGGCATGGCTGCCTTATTTTGAAGTTAGGTTTTTTTACAGAAAGAGATGGTTCTAAGCTGAAATTCAGGGCAGTTGACACAGTTGCAGGTCCTAGAGAAATTGGAGAAGAGCCAAGTAAATCCACCTCCAACTTTATGGAGTAGGCGAATCTTAATGCGATGTCTTTGTCAGCCATGCAGGCCGCCTGTGACTTACCAGTAAGAGAAGCTCTTTAATATACTTTATCCATATGAATCTTGTGTCATTTTCTCCTTCTTCTACTTCTGTGAAGTCCTAGTATCCACAGCTCCTGTCCTGACAGAGGAACTGAGAGTTGACAGTCCTGTCTGTTGGTCTGAACGTTCTCATGTTGGAGCTAACAGGCATATTTCCATATTTCTTTAGCAGAACTTCTGCACGCATGAGATGTGGATAATGCATGTAATAATAATAAAGTCATTTCAGTAAGATAAGCATCTATTCTTCCATGTTTTTCAAAACATGGAAACTATTTAAAAATGTTTCGAAATTTGGAATGTTAGAAATAAACCAGGCAAGAACTACTCAGAACTCATGAAAAGACTGTGCAGAAATCCAGTGTGTCATCATGGACGTTACACATGTGCAGATGTTTCTGTATGTCCAAGCACACTGTACTTATCTCTAACTCTCCTTTCTACACCTATTTCAAATTGAATAAGGGCAAATAAGGGACTGGAAAGCCCCTCGTAAAGACATTTACTCCTCATTTTGCTTTCCACCTTTTCCTTGACAGTCTGAATTGTGGGCAGAACTTGTGCATGATTTATTCTATGTTAGAAATTATTCTGTAAAAACTAGGGCGAGAGGAAAACGTAAATTTTGTTTTGAACAAAAAAGAAAAAAGAAAAAAAAACACTGAGTAAGAAGATTTACTTGATAGGAGTTTAAGTAGTTGGAAATCCTACCCTTCTTTGGAGTTGGGTATAAAATCCCAAACTTATACAAGAAAGCAAGACTGGTTCCAAGTTTGTAACTTGAAGGAAATGGCTAATTATTTGCAGTTTGTCTAGGAAGTGCACTGGTGTAATAGAAAGAAACTTGATCCTCACATAAACGGAGCACAGCTTACCAGTAAAGGCAAGGCTTAGTGATTTCCCTTTTGAAATACTTTCAACTCAGTTTCAAATACAAAAGATTCTTGGATCTTTTCCTCTGGTATTGAAACACGCGTATTAGGTCCAAAAGGTCCTGTGAACTATGAGGACCACACGCAGCCTGTTAGAAATGAGCTTGCCTGGTAGCTGTGCATTGCCTGGCCATATGAGCCTCAGCGTTTGCGTGTTCAGCACTGCAGGTTTAATGTGCCACTGAGGGATCAGGCAGAGTCCACGATTGCTGGGGAGGACTATGCCACGTTGCTGGCTGGGTGGGTAAGTAGGGATCCTGAAAGCCAAGCTCTGAAGGGAATTGTATTGAGGCTCCTTCATGCAGACAGAAGGGTGCTGAAATGGTGCTATTTGACAGCAGGGGAATGGAAGGATTGAAGGCATCATTTGCAATTACATGATTTTTTTTCTTTTGCTTGTTGTCCCTTTGCTGGTACATGATACAGCTGAACTGCTGCCAAGGTGGAT
Organism: Tinamus guttatus; assembly: GCF_000705375.1. Next base: position 2,606 of record NW_010585650.1, on the reverse strand, counting down.
GCTTGTCCTGCTGCTTTCCTGTGCTGACAGGTGGAAGAAACGAGTCTCCCCCTGGCTCAGGTTCACTGAAGATGGCTTGTGGCCTCGATTTCCGTGGTCCTGCTGGGCCTTCTGATAATGCACATACTCCAAAGGCATGTCTGCATTCTTGCAACTTCTCTGTTTAGGTGCTTGAAAATGGAGCCTGACAAATATGCTGTGTTTGTTGGCCATTTGAGCTGATTCCTAGTGATGACCCTTCCAACAGCGGTGCCCGAGTCTTCTGCTTTCATTTGCTATCCTTTAATATGAAGTTAAACCTCTAATTACTACCATTTCCCGACTATTTACCGTATTGCATTTAGGAATTGGCATTATATGCCTATAGGTTATTCAAATGTATTATAAAAGGTAGTGCCAAGTGACAGGAACTACTCTCATGCTTCATTATACATTTGGGGCTTGAAGAAATTTCATGGCTTCCCAGTGTGAAAATTCAGGATGGAAATCTTATGCATGGATCACAGAGCTTTGGTAAGACTCACATAAAGCCGCTGGGCAGAGAGAGGAGGTAGAGCAAGTTCTTACAGTCCTTACAGTAGGGTGGGATGCTCCAGAAATGTTATTTTCTGTTCATAGGTAGCATCACCTTTAGGAAGATTTTTTATCTTCCCAGTGTTGGCATGGGACAGGTGAGCAAATAGTTGATGCATTTCTGTTCAGGTGAACTGTGGTGACTAAGGGCTTTTATTCCTTTGACTTAATTCATTTAAAATTAATTTCTTTTCACTCTGTAGCAAAGAGGAAAGCAGATACTATTTCCACAATTCGGTTTCCTTCATTTATATGTTCTCTTTCTTTGCCACTTTCTTTTAGAGGAAACGTTTTTGTATATTGTAGTTAGCAATGATGGAAGACCCTCTTGTAGGGCCCGCGTCTAGGTGGGTGTGTTTTCAATACATGTAATGGAGGGCAGCAGTCAAACCCAGCGTGACAAAGCATATCTTTTAATGCACGGGACATTGTTTTTCTTGGAAGGACTTCTGTGGCCATAACGCTATGCGTGGTCTTATATAATTTATTCTTACTGTCAGCTACTCTGAGAATGGAAACATTTCACTAAGCCCTAACAGGACTAACGAAGTAGGCAGCACAGTGAAATTTGTTCAGATCCTGAGCCTTGTTTAAGCACATGTGAAGTTCAGGAAGATGTAATATCTGATATCTTGAATATTATAGTTTAGCAAGCGTGTCTTATGGGATCTTGGGTAATGAAATTGTAAGTGTTTTAAAATTGCATTTCTATATTAATTTTTGGAACGATGGCTTAAGCTATCTAATCTCCTGTAAATTTGATTGCTGCTTCAGTTGTAAGAGTGTGGGCTCTCATGCACATCTTGATAGTTTCTTCTCTCCCCACTTGTCTCTTCTTCTTTCCATACCGACTCTACCACAGGTCGGGAGGATGGCCAGTGTCCACCAGTAGCAAACATTTAAAAATGCTGCGTGGGCTCCGCTGCTCCCGTGCTTACCTGCTCCTACCTTGCTGCAACTGTGCTAGCAGTGCCATGGTAGGGCATAGATGCGACACTTGCTAAGATCCCCTAGTGCCTGCATGGGTACAGGGGAGAAGAGCGTGCCTAGCAGGCAGCTCTGGAGCTTTGCTTCCCTTCTGCAGGGCCATTTTTGCCGGAACTGGTTCTTCTGCAGAGGAGTTGCACGGAAACTGTCAGTATCCGATCAAATAGTTCCAACAAAACAACCTCCTCTCAAGCCCTTGGTAGTAAAATACCACAGAGTTAGAGAAGAGTGAACATTGATGTTTGCAGTAGCCTAAAGTAGGACCACAGACTATTTGTAAAAACAGTGTGTCTGTTAGCACATAACAATCACTCTGCTTGCTTCATGCAATTCTCTCCCTTCATCAGCCTATGCTTAGTTTGTTGGCTTTCCTGGGCTCTGCTCATTTGCAAGTTCCCTATTTGAGTTGCCCGTTATTCTTGGTGCTGTGAACGCTGTTCCCTGCTCTCACTGGCGTGAGCCAAGTGGCTCACAGTAGTGTCACAAACTGCATAATTCAGCCTGTTCTGATGGGCTGCTCACAAAGGTGTTTAAGTCCAGCACGGCCTGTGCTATCCCGTAACAGCACACTCCAGTTCCATGCATTCATCCTCCTTGTTACTCTATACTGATAGTCTTTTCTCTAATTTCAGTCCTTGCGACAGCATTCCTATGTAAGCCAAGGCAAATTAATTTTCCATCCTATTGAACAATGATGATCTATATTAAATGTTTAACTAAAGACAAAATACTTTACATATTCGTTAGTATTTATTTAGCATTACAAATTTGCATTTGGGAATTGCAATGTCCCAGGAATGTGGCCAACTTAAAAGGTATGTAATTGGTATCAGGTAGAATACTTTCCAGTGGGAAAATTGCATTTAGAACAACAGAAATAATGTATTTAGTAACTTAGAATATGGATTTAGGGCCGGTGGTCTCCACGACATTTTCTATGTCTTCTGCCATGGCAAGTACCAGGACTTTTAGCTGAAGTAGTGTTTAGCAGTGGAGCAACAATCCTTTTTTCTTCTGCATTCTTCTTTACTGTGAGGGTGACAGAG
>NW_010585627.1:898-12098 GCF_000705375.1 Tinamus guttatus | reverse complement strand
TGGGGGTTCTGCTCCTGGAGGTCCTGCAGTTGTCTGGACAGTGGTAGCATCCAAGGACATCCTTTTAAGTTAACGAACATGCAAATGAATGTAAAAACACTAATAAATAGAAGGCAAATTATATTTTCCTAGCAAATTGAGCATGCTGCTTGTGTGCACTGGAGATTTCATAGGGATGATTAAGTGCGGATAAACACTCAGTGGAGAAAAGTTGCTCCGCAGGCAGAGAAGGGTTCCCCTCTCCCCACTGGCTTCTCGGTTTTTATTTCGCAAAAGGCGCCAGAATGCAGCTCTGCTCCCTTGGCTTCCCGAGCAGGGATCCAGCAGGGATCTGCCGAGTTGCCACGGCTCTTCCATAGGAGCGCGGTGTCGGAGCCCAGCTCCGTCTCGGTGAAGCCGGGAGGCTGTTGGTTGCTAGGACAACTCCCATAAATATCCCCGAAACAGTCGTGTCCTGAGCCGCGGGGAAGCAAACCCGCAGGGGAAGATCTCTTTTGGATTAGAGGTTGCCAGATCCACTTCGGGTTAACGCCTGGAAGGACAGCCCTGGGATGAATTATTATCTGCACTTAGTCCCCTGCCTTCAATATTGTATTTTTTCTCCTCTGTGAGGAGGCTGTGGTGCCTGCTGTGAGGAGCTACATCTCTTAAACCTCCTAAGTGGGGAGAGACGGAGCTTGGCTTGAATAAAGGGCAGCCCGTGACAGTGACGCAAATTTTATGCATTTAAAATAAATAAACTATGGGATGGGGCTGGTCTCTCTATCCTTCCAACTCCAAAGGACAGCTTTGGTACCAATCCAGTGCCAGGTGAGGTCATCAGATGCCTTCTCCATTGACTTGCAGGCACTTGGATCCTTCTTTAAACCATCAAAAATTTAGGCGGAAATATCACATCGTAACGGATGTGGCAAAGGGAACGTGGCAAAGAGAATTTCCGTAAATGCAGATTCCTGAGATATTAACTGTGTTTTCCCTTTGCTAGATAACCTCTTCAAACCAAAGGAAAGATTCATTCCAGAAAAAGAGATGCACATGAGATCTAAAAGGTATAGGCCACCGCGGTTGGGCTCCCCGTGCTTCCCGCCATTCCCTTGCGCTTCCCATCCGTTTCGGGCTGTTTTCCCAGGCTTGGGTCAGGTAGCCTGATCCCTGTGCTTGTCAACAAGCCTGCAAAACATTTTGCTGAATTCTGTATTTTCAAATCTACTTATAAGTATAACCTCATTTAATACACATGTGCTCAGCACTGTCAAGTACTGTTGCCTCTTAATTTTTAATTACAGATTAATACAGATTTGTGATGCGTAAATTCACAGATTGCAACCTATCCTGCATGGAATAACTAGAAAGGCCACACTCCTTATGTTGTCAGGTATCATTCAAGAGCTTTCAGGTGCCAACTCCTAATTTTCTGACACTACTGCGTCTGTTTTAAACACATCATCTACAGATGATCTACCCCATTTTTATCCCCCCAAATACCATTTCCAGCCTGAGTGCAAGACAAAATAGGCTGCTTTGAGAACTTGAGTTTGCAGAACGATACGGGAAAAATCAAAACAGGCAAACATAGGTCAGTGGGAGTTGTACAACTAGCACAACTTGTGTCCAGAGAACAGGCCTGCTGAAGAGGGAAGGTGCCACTTTCTCTTTGAAGCATTGGGAATTTTGTCAGCTATTTCAATGGAAAAAGATCAGACCGAGTGTCACTTTTGTGAAGGCAAAGGATGTGATTTTTAGAATGGAGAGATTTTAGATGGGAAGAAAAATCCTAATGACTGACTGCTGTACATTCTTATAAATTTGGTTTTGTTATATTTCATAAAAACACCAGAAAATGATAGCTGGGTATTAATTTTGTAATTGCCAAAAGGGATGTAGGCCAGATTCTGGTTTATATGACGTTGCTATAGATTGAAGCTGACTCCACAAACCCATCAAAGCTCCTCCAGAGTTATGCAACCTGATCCCCTCTCTTTTTTCACCTTTTAATCCAAAATTATCTACAAATTAGACTTTTTTGTAATAACATTATTGTTAATAATCCTTAACTCTCATTCCATAAATCTTATTCAAATATTTTCAGATGCCCACTAATGCCCATAAATGTCCATAATTTTTTTTTATAAAAAAATAGGTTATTTGTGCATCCCAGTGATGATGTGTGAAGTTAACTTTCTAAATTCCTTCCAGGATTTATGATAATTTACCTGAAGTAAAAAAGAAGCAAGAAGAGAAGCAGAAACGGGTGATCATCCAGAGCAACAGACTGCGTGTTGAGCTCTTTAAAAAGGTAATGGTTGCTTGTGAATGCAAGTAATAGGTTTGCAATCCTTCTTTACTGCATTAAACATGACCGTCCCACCCTCAGTGTCTGTGAGACAGGGAAGGGACCACGGAGCTCAGGCAAAGGGACATCCTGGGGACAAGGGATGTTCTCCAGATCTGCGGCAGATCTTCCTCCTGGAAGAAGGAACTCGGTAAAGGTCGAGTGAATGGAGCTTCAAGACTGCTAAGACAATACGTCCTCTGCTGTCACTGAGCCTTTCTACATGGTTATCCACCCGCTGTATTTGAAATGCCTTAAGGGTTTTCATGTTGTTTTTTTCTTTTCCTAGCAATTACTGGACCAGCTCCTTCAAAGAAACACAGAGTGAGAAAGGATTCTCTTGCTGACGATACTAATTGGATCTCGAATGCCTTTGACTCTTAGATAAGCCATAAAATTCGCTGTTATCTTAATTTCTCGGAGGTATTTCTCTTATCTTTGGCTCTTCATGCAAAGAAGATCATTTGTATTTCAACTGAAATTTAAAAGTAACTTTCAAGCAATCAAAAACAGTCTGAAAGGCAACACAGCTGTTTAAGAGCATCAACTCATGGTCAGTTTACCCAGAGGAAATAATTTTAAGAATTTTTAATGCAAATACTGTTTAACAGTGGTATTATTTATTTTATTTTATTTCAAGTATACATCTCTGTAGCAAGAGAACTGGCTTTATAAAACCTGGGAAACGTATTTCTCCAAAGCATTCTATTAATTGATTTCCTGTGAGTTAAATCCTTGAACTAAAGAAAAATGAACATCATTATTTGTTATGTTTAGAAACTAGCTGAAATAGCATTACCACATAATCATGGCAGCAGCAGTTTTACATTAATACTTAACATACCAAAAGGGACCAGTATTTTAGCTCTCTGAAGAACTCTATTCATGTTTATACAGTGAATCTATATAGTAAGTTTACCTGTTAAACAGCAATATTTAAAAATATGGCTATAATTTTTTTCACATGTTTTTCATTGCAATATGTCTTTTACTCAACTTCTGTGATCATTAAGTATTTACAGGAATGGCATATTAAGAAGTGGTGCCAAGAAGTATGTTTGTATCAAAATTGCACAACTAAAACCATCTGTAATGTTTCCTCCAAAAATATTTAAATCTTTATTTGTACATTTTGGAAGTAAAAACAACCAGCTTACAAACCAACAGAATTTATTTATGGAATTAAATATGAATAGAATATTGATCCAGCTGCTACATTTTTATTTGATACTGTTAAATGCAACACAATTATTTCAATCACGGAAGAAGTCTCATGCCTTTGTTGTATAAATAGAAGTCCTCGCTTTGCCACAAATACTATGGTAGAAAACACCGCCCATGAAATCACTGCTGTTGCTAACCTCTGGGGCAGGAACCCTTGGTTTGAGCCTGTTTGAACAAGCCTGGTTTGGAGTTTGGCCTTTGAAACCCATGCTTTATTTTCCTAATCTGAGGTGTGAGGCTGGGTTTTTGGGAAGAGCCATGTCTGTGATCCACACTGGACACAAGGAGCCTGGCTCCATCCAGTGCCATTATTGGCTCTCTTAGATTATGTAATTTCTTTGTCTTTCAGCTTCCCAGTTTGTAAAATCAGATTAACGACTATTTTCTTACAGAGGAGATGGGGATTCATTGAACCAACACATTGCATGCTAGGTAAAGATTTTTAAGCACTCGGCAATTGGTTCAATAGGTTTCAAGAGGACGACGTGCAAGGTAAGGTGCCAGGGGTCTTTCCCCCAAAATACTCTTTTTAGCCAAGCAGGTAACGCTGCACAGGGGACACGGGTGAGGGCTGGACCACAGGTGGCTCCAGGCAGAGGAGCTTCTGGAAGGGACGGCAGCATCTCCCAGCTTCCCCGAGCAGCTGCTCGCTCAGTCTGCTCTTTTTCATTGATCCCTCTTGCTGCTCTCCACATTTGGCATCTGGCCTGCTTCAAACGGGAGGTCTTGCTCTCTCTGGTAGGCTTCTCTGTCCCACCACGGAGCAATAGATTTTAGCAGAAAATACACCCACACACATGATATCCTAGAGAGGACCTGAAGGATTAACTTTCTCCCAACTACAGCTCACCGCAACAACTAAAGGGATCCAGAATGGGGAACGAGAGCAACGGGATGGAGGGCACAGCCTTGGTGTGACACCGCTTGGCTTATTTTCTGTCATCTGGGCAGGCTCCTTCTCCACCAGATGTTGGTTTTCTCCAGCTTCTGCTGCTGGTGATCACCAGCACTGGGTACCAGACTGCCTTGACACATCCTGGCTTCACTTGGCCCATGAACAACTCCACTCTTGGACACACTCCCAACAGGTGAACTACTCACCAAATCATTTGGCTCAGTGGAAGTCATATTTCCAAGTGCTTTTATTTTCTCTAAACGTGGTTTTCTAAACCTGAAGGACAAACACAACTTGAAGCGAAAATCGTCTCGTGAAAAGAAGCTTGGGAGCCTGTGAGCCTAACGCAAATCACTGTCTGGGAATGTTTTACATGATATGAGACCTTTGCTTTAAGAAAACAAAAATGTTCTCTGTTTCAAACCTCATTTGTCTTTCTGGGCCTCTGAAAAGAGGATCTCTGGTAATGCATCCAGCAAACAATTTGAACATTCATTTCAGCACTACAATCAAGTCATTGTAATAGCAAATAAAAGTCATTGTAATAGCAAATAGATGGTACAGGAAAATGTTGCTGTAGAAAAGCACAGGTTTAGTCCTCTCTGGATTGCTATCAACTTAGCAAAGCTTAGGAACAAAATTGGCATAACTGCACTTTGAATGTGCACACATTTGAAAGTAAAGGGTACCTTTGCCATTAAATAGTATTTTTCACAGAAAATTCTCCAGCTTAATCTTGAAATCACTCTTAGTTGTTTAACACTGGAACTGTTCTCCTCTGGATGCTGTTCGGACAGTGTTTTGCTACCAGCTCTTCAATGCCCCAGCTCTTCAGCAGGGATAGATTTTACTCTGATATAATTATGCAAGGATTAATATTTATCCCTCAGCTTCGAAGATCTGTTGTCCCTTTTCTCAGTGACAGAATGCCCGCAGAAACACCTTTAATCATCGAGTGTCATTCTGTGCTCACCAGCCTAATGAACTGGAAATGTTTTTGGAGGCTGTGATTTTCTCTCTAGCAGTGTCTGCTTAACTATGCCAAAACCATTGAAATGAGTTTGCCACGTGAACACACACTTGTTCTCTGTTGAGAATAAAACATATCCTATCTTTACATCAGGCATCCTACTTTTCCTCGTTCTCCTTGGCTCTTTACCAAAGCTGTAGGAGGTAGAATTACTTAATATCCATTTTAGATGACCCACAGAATGAGATAATGAGGTGTATCATCTGTCTAGCAGCTGCAGAATGATAAAAAAAAGGGAAATATATAAATGTGCTCATGGTACACACAATTAGATAAAATTAGTAAAGAGGAAGAGTGGAATAAACTGCTTAAGGGTCCTTGCATATCGACAGGAATATAAAAAAGAAGCTCTAATTGCAGAGATTTTTTTAGAAACTGGTCACAGCGAAGTATTCTTAGACTTTTCATGCTTTACATGCTTTTATCTTCACCAGGAACTTACAAGGACTTTGTGTTCCCTGGAATAAGAGATGCTTTGTGCCCCCTTGCAGGCTGATGAGGGGAATGTAAGTAAAGCTGGTGACAGAAGGGTGGTCACTGCGTGGTGCCCAGGCTGGGTTTGAAGATGACCTGATGGCAACAGTGTCTGCAAGAAAGGTCTCTCAGCAGCTGTTCTGCTGAATTGTCATACATAAATATGGCCAGGGAGCTAGAAAAAAGTGCGCTAGAAAAAAGTGTTCAAGATGGAAAACCAAGAAGAGGTCTGGCTTTGCTATTGATAGGTACTCTTAAACAGTGCCACCTCCAAGAAGCCTGGAGACTGTTAATGGCAATAAAACAAGATGTTTTAAACACCCCCCTCCCCGATGGCAGCAGGGCCTTCAACAGAGTTTCCGGGATGGCAGTGAAAGGGAACTACCAGTGCATCCCATGCTGCCGATTTACAGGGAAATAAACCCGCACTTAAATATTATATCCACATTAGTTCTTTGTGACTAATGTTATTACAATGAATACCAGAGGAATTAGTAATGATTACCCACTTACTGTAAAGTGTCGCCAAATATATACTTAACTTGTAATGCTACTGAGAGCACATATATAATTTTTGTGTTTGTTATTATGTAAAAATATAACTCTGAGGGCTGGCTGGTCTAAATCTAATTATATAATGGCATAAGTTAAACTGCATGAAAGACACATAATTATGGGTTGGCTGCTCTATCTAATACTATCAGCTGATGTTGCAAAGCCAACATTTTGCTTCCATTTGCTTTAGTCTTGCGAGATTCCCCTTGCTGTGTCTGCGACCCAGAGCAGATCAAAGGTTTGCACCAGAATCCAGCTATCAGAAAAAGGCCTGAAGAAAAGCAACTCCCATTCACGCTTCTTTTCATAGCTGACGTGAGCCTGAGGCCTAATTGATTTAATTCTCCCTTGGTACGTACCACAGGATGAGTGATTTCTTCTGAGCTTCCCACTGAGAATATTTTTTCTCTAAAAATGGCCAGAAATATGCTGTCTGCCTAATTGCATGCCCCATGCTCCTGACGATGCATGCAGCGTTGTTTGGCGGTTGCAGAGGGCCAGACAGGCACCACAAAAATATATGGCTTCATAATACTTGGTCTGCACTGAATACTGGCCTCTTGTGAGACACAAAAAAATGGTCGTCTTTTTCCTTTGTTTTCAAGGAGACAGGGAAATTTGTAATAACAGGTCAAAGTGCCTATTCTCAGAGTCTGGTTTGAAGACAGAAAAACATCTTTAACTGGGTATCAGTCATATTTAAAGGGCTTTTAGTAAGGGAAACTTTGCTGCTGTGCATTTACAACTGCCTCGTCTGATACGAGGGTCCTGCTGGGGAATTATCGCTTTTCCGAATGACCACAGAGGTGGGCAGGAAAACGTAAACGTGAGGCTGGAAGAACACGCCGCCGCTCAGGTGGGCACAGGATGCTGCTTCTTTGGAGGTGGAGGATCAACGATGGCCAGAAGACAAGTGTAAATACTCTTGTTTGGGCATTTCCTTTTTTTATTTCTGATTCCACAGCAGGCTGATGCATTGAGAGTAAAGAATAATGTTTTTAACATATATTCCTAGAGCCATTTCAGTAAGGTGAACTCCACGTTACACCCTGTGGATCCCACGTGGTCATTCCTGGAGGCACCAAGGCCCGTGTTCCCTCCGGATCCTCTCAGAAGAGCCTCAGGGAGGAAGAGGCGCCGCTCAGCAAGGCCCAGCGTCATGGGCACGTTCCTGATGCCGTGAGCAACAAGGAAGAGCCTGAACATGGAGGGAGGCAGGGAGATATTTAATGGCAGGCCTCAGGCAAGGCCCGGGAGCCCTCACAGGCCACCCAAGAGCCGTGGGACCCACCACGGCAGCCGGGGACCATTGGGATCCTGATAATGCAGAGAGCTAAGAGCGCTCACGCCATGAGGCGGCGACGCGACGTCTCGGCAGCTGGCGAGGGGACACAGGGCCTTTTGCAAGGAAAAACAGATTTTTTTTCGTTTGGTTTACTCTAAGGAGCAAAGACTCCAGCCTGGAGGCCCCAAAACTGTAGATCCCTGTAGCTAAACCCCAGCAAGTCCTCGTGCATGCTGGCACATATGGGAAGAGAAGGGCTTGGATTTATGGACATAACTTGACGTGGTGATTAGAGGAGGTGGTTCTGGGTATACAAAGGTGACCATGGTTGGTCCAGCCATGAGCTGCTCAGCACACCGTGCTATGCAGGGTACCCTACACCAGCGCCAAAGGGAGCGCGTGTCTTGGAAAAGCTACTAGTGGGATGAAGCAGGGAATAAGTAAACACTTGGAGATGCTAGGGAAGATATGGAGATCAAAAACTGAAAGAAAAAGCACAAAGAATCAGTAACAAAAGATAAGCAGGTAAGGAAAACACAGATGCAGTGAGAGATCCCTCCACGCAGCCCTTCTCTGGCAGAGCAGGAGAAGAAAGCTGGAAAATGGGGAATGGAAAGCTGGCCCGCAGGGAATAACCTGGCGGACGAGGATTGTGGAGGCCTTTGAAGTAGCCCCACAACCTGGATGCAATTTTCATTTCCTGCAGGGGCACCTCGGCCTCGGGCTTCTGAAGCGGAGCAACCACGTCTCATAAAACTAATTGCGGGAGGTGGTTTGACATGAGAAATTAGAAGGCAAGGGCTGGCCTCTCTCGGGCAGTGAAGCAGGGCTCCTTCAGGATAATTTTGCTTTTTCCTGCTATTTTTTTCCCCCAAAAAAACAGTTACAAAACTGCTGTGAAAATTTACTGTTTCTCTCCATGGCTAGCAGTAACTGTAATTCAGTGGCATTCCCTGACAGATGTCATTAACGAAGTAGCTGGGGTTCTTTAGTGATAAACTATCAGTTTATCAACTTGAAGCCCATAAAACAAACACGGTACAACACAAAGGCTTTCAGGTTTTCTTATTTGTAAGTTTGGGGGGAGGAGGAGGAACTCTGATAATATCTAGTTCACTGATGCTAGTGAATGATGAAGACCTAATTGTCTCCATACTCCCTGTTGGAGAATATTCTTATCAAAACACTGCCATTTAGGTTAAAAGTTATCTGACATCACAAAATTTCTATGTAGAAATCTTTAGTTCCCTTTTGAGTGATTTTTTTTGATGGGAAGAGCCCTGTGAAGAACAAAAATGCCAGCTATGGGGGCCTGCCCCAACAGAGCCTCCTGTTCCCATCCCTACCTTGTAACCCGGGCGCTGTCTGCATTAAAAATATCTCCATCACAAGCACTGATGAGATAGTTCATTAGTTTCTTATTTTTTATGGGGCAAAATGTGGCCAACTTTTGCTGTTAAATGTAACTGATAACGGGGGAGGAGGATAATTTAGCATTTGTGCATTTAAAGCTGTACGCTGGGCAAGGCTGTGCGCAGGACAACAGCGACGCTCACACAGACAGAGTTTTCCCGGGAAGGGGACGTGGCGACTTTGTGCCCGTGGGTTTTCTCTGCTGTCCCAGCATATTCCAATCTTTTCCTCATCTAAATAATCACACTTAAATCATCCTTTTGTAAAACAAAACAGAATTTTGGATAGTTATATTAAATCCAGAGAAAATATAAACATGTGGGATAATCAGAAGAGTGAAAGCTGTTGCTCACACAAATACATTAAAAGACAGAGTGGTAATAAGAATAGGCTGATTACCCAGAAATGTTTTCTCCTGCAAAACAGTTCCAATAGTGTTCAACTACAGTTATGTAGTTTGGATGCATCTGAGAAATGCGCAGGACGAGGATACCTGGGTGCAAAACGCAAATGTGAAAATGCATCGAGTGGTGCTTGGGGCAGGCGCCTGCGCTGCTCGTCCCCGTGTCCCCATCACGGGCAAAAGCACCGTGAGGGCCACCCTGGGAGGTAAGTGCAGGCACGGCTGGAAACACGGAGCACCTGGAGGGGCCCTGGAGGACAGGGAAGAAAAGGTGGAATCGAGCAGAAAAGCAGAGGAGCAGCAGACTGGAGCATCCCGATCCCCGTGAGGTTTCCAAGCCTCCTTGTGATGAGATGACCAGCTCACAGGGCAGCACTGTGAACGCTCACAACCTCTGCTCCCAAACGGATGAGAACCGGAGATTCCCAAATGCAATTTTTAAACGCTTCACTCTTGTGCCTGGTGGTGAACAGACACTGATTTTGCCAATTTTGCAAACTTTCCCTGGTGAGGAACAGATGCTCAAGAGGCAGAATTAAGGATTGATACCCAAGTTTCTAGATTTGGGAAGACTCCTACTGAATTAAAAAGGAAACGGCCCAATACCGGTCTGTGAGCATTACAGGACCGGGATTTTTCTTTCACTGCTCTAGGGCGCTCTGCGGATCATCACCGCGGCGTCACTCGCGCTCCGGCGCTGCGGGATGGGTCCGATACAGTCTGCGCTTGGTTATTCTCCCAGACAGTCAGCAACGCTGACTCGAATGAGGACGACTTTTAAAAAATGCATCTGGCAACACTGCGGGTGTAGTTAAAAAAAAAAAAAAGAAAGAAAGAAAAACTATGCACAATATAAAATACGGCAGAAATAGCTCTGCAATAATTAGGAGATCAATAAGCGCTCCCCCCAGCTCGAGGCTTCGCGGGGGGCAGCGGAGCAGGATTTGTTGCCTCGTCATGCGAGGGGCGATGCCGCGCGCACGGGCTGCTCGCCCGCTGCAGCGGTCAGCGGGTTTCCTTCTTGCCAAAAACCAAAAAAAAAGAGAGAGAAAAAAAAGAAACACCCCTCTGCGAAAAAAAAAAAAAATCCCAAACAACTTTTCTCTCTCTCTCTCCCTCTCTCTCCCCTAAGCAAGCAGAGCCCAACTCATCAGGCGCTCATGCAGGAGCAGGAGGGGTTTTGGAGTTAACTGCATGCAGGAAATCTCTCACATCCTGAGTCCCAGCTCGCTCCTCTCTGTAACTGTATATTATGGTGCTGCTCTGCAGCCCCAGCTGATGAAAGTTTGTCTCCCGCAGTCGGGGCGAGGATGTCCCAGCGTCTCCGCGGCGGGCAGCAGCGCTTCCCCCCGGCCCACATTTTCATGCTGCTGCTCAGCCTCAGCTGGCTCTTTCTAGCATCACCCAGGGCTCAAGGTAAGTTAACTCTCTCTCTATATGTGTGTTAACTCTCTCTATATACGTGTGTGTGTGTTTGTATGGGTGTTTTAAGATACTTCCTCACGCCGCGCTCCATTTTAACGGGACAAGCGGAAAACCCAGAGGGATTTTAGAGGGAAAAGCGCCGCTTCCCGCGGCCGCGGGAGCCT
>NW_010585612.1:0-11412 GCF_000705375.1 Tinamus guttatus | reverse complement strand
ACCTAAATCAGTGTCCTGATGGGCTTTATGTCAGGGCTCTGTTTATCCTTGCATTTGTATTTTTTGCTGCTGGATCTCAGCATTTTTTTTTTTCTTGTGGATATCCGGCTTTACTAACTCTGGTTCAGATTTGCCTCCCAATTTCCTTTTTAGAAATTTGGGATTTTTCTCATTATGGTTTCGCAGCCGCACACCGGTGACCTTATTCTACTGCTTTTCTTCTAAAATGTTAAAGATAGTGTGAGAGAGGATGTAGAAGGGCTGTGATTAAGCAGGGAAGATTTTCTGCACTATGGTAAAGTGTGTGTAGAAAAGACAACTGCTGTATTTGTCAGTGTAAAATACCCAAATTGACATCAGTTCTGCCCAGTTAGCTGATAAACAAGATACTTAATACTGAACAGCCTTCAAAGTTGGTACCGTGTACGACAGTGCTGGGTCATCACTTTCTGATGACGAGATACTCCTGGGCCTGAGAAACAGGAAACGTGTAAGTTGCCAACTGCTGATTTTTTAATTTATTGTCATTTAGTGATCTAAGCAAATTTAGCTATTTTGCTGGTGCTTTGGATTTGCTAAATTGAGAGAGATTACAGACTGCACAATAATACACAATTTCCTATTTTGTTTTCTTACGCATATGTTTGCATGGACATGTGATCATTTACATATTAAGCACTTACTGCTATTTTGTGCATTAGCACATATTTGATACGTTTTTAAACTTTTTAAAAGAAAAATAATGGATACCCTGAGTATTTTTCCTGCATGGTCGGTGGGGATGCCACATCAGGCCCTGAGGAAACAGAGCAGTCATGCAGCACCGTGCCTTCCTGCAGAAGGTAATGTTAAAAGACCTGGCTGCAACATCCCCAGCTGCAACGCTAACTGGATAGTGCTGGCAGGAATTGCAGTGCTGGAGTCATCTTGCATTTCCCCATTGGCCAAATGGCCAAAAAATTATAAGGCAGTGACAAATGACACCTTTTCATGCTGAAGTTAATAATTGGACACACGTTGTTCTGAATGAGCAACCACTCCTGGAAAAGGGTGATCATATTAATTATGACATATTAAAATATTTCATTGATAAATAGCCTAAAGGGAAAAGCCAAAAGCCCTTGACAGAAGCAAACAAATGCTAGTACTGTAGAAGTCATTCCCACAGACAACTTCACGTGAGAATACTGTGGTCTATACTGTGGTCTATGGTACCAGTTGTACCAAGGACAGAGTTTCCCTGATTGTAATATTCATATGTTATAGCTAAAACACAGGCAACATCAAGGAGTAAAAGTATTTTCAGCTAGACAGGCCCCTGCACAAGTGAAAGGATTCTTGTCCTTTTTTTGTATTTTTGTAATGAAGGGGGAAGTTAGCAGTAATTAATCATATTGTTCTTCACTGTTCTTATAAACCAATGTGGAGACATCAGAGGACGAAGAAGAAAAAAATGTCTGTTTTTTAGTCAACGCTTCTGTGATTTACCAAGCCCCTTTTTGAAAGCAGAAGGATAATCCTTTCTTTAGTTTGCTTTTCTCCTTGTTTCCCCAAAAAGGTGCTGCTAGAGGAGTAAATCAACATGGAAAATGTGTTTTGCGAATACTCAAGCCTCATAAAACACACAATCCCAGCACATCTTCACCAGCCTGAATAGGCTGATGAGAGGTTTCTGGGAAGGTTTCAAGTCTACTCTTGAATTTATACTCAGGTTTCAACATCAAGGAAAAGGATCTTTTTTTTTTTTTTTTTTTGTCCCAGATATTTCTGCGTGTAAAAACCTGTATTCAGCATACAGGAATTCCAGTGGTCAGTATGTCCTCAGCAATTCCCAAATGAATCAGACAAGCAAACGCCTCTGGCCAAGAGCACTGAAGTTCAAGGCAGGCGTGAAAACAGGCAGTTCATCTAAGAGAATTCTGTCATTGAACTGGTAACTTCTTTGCTTTCAAGTGTTATCTTTAATATGCCACTGATTGAACTAAAGGGCCAATTTCATTCCTTAATAAAATCATGCTGAGCTTTAACATCAGGGAGAACACTGCAGGTAGGTTTTGTCCTCTGGGTGCTCAGAATTACATTACTGGTAAAAATGAATTAAAAAAAAAATCCAGCTTGCTTTAGCACTGAGAGTACTCTACAGAGCAAATCTTCATTATGCAGGAATTGGCAGCAGTAGTCCAGAATATTTCCGGGTGTTATTGGTATTAACTGGTCCACTGGAAGCATAAGACACTACCTACTGAAGTTGTATGGAGATTTAATTCCCTGAGGCAAGCGGGATTAATAGAAGGATTCACAGTTCTTGGAATTTAACCGTGGCACAGGCTCCTATTGTTCGTATTTCAGATGAAATCTAGAGCCTGGTGAAAATTAGGAGGATAAATGTAGTCAGGATTTTTGGAACTTTTGAAGAAAGACTTGAGTCTAATTTTTGTCAGGTTTTGGCCAGAGGTTCAGGTCGGTTGCTCAAAATTGATTCATCCAGCATTAAATGAGAACCTGGTAGACAGTGGTATTTCTATAATAAGGAGGAAAAGCCTACAGATACTTAAAAGGGTTTTGAAAAGTCTCAAAGTAGATGGAGGGTTGGTCATCCGCACTTTAAAAGCAACATTAAAAGCTTAGCTACTTTGTGCTGAACAAAAATACCCACGGAGGTCAAGGGAAGCCTTTGTAGTGCTCCTGTAGCCCAGTGCTCAATTCCATTAAAGTTCCTGATAATCATCTACCTTAGAGCAGGCTTTATCATCATTTTTTTCCTGCTTTCCAAGAACAACCTTGCAGAAGGCTTTGGCAGTTTAATTTAAAGGCAGTGGGGTCAGAAGAAGGAAGCCCTGTCTTTCAAGCAACTTTTTATAGGTTTCTCTTTAGAGAACTTTGGGTTGAATTCCATGGATTCCCAGTGTTCCCGAGAGGAAGTGGTCTCAGCAGGGTGTGTGTTGCTCTGTGCTGGAGTCCTCCCCTTGCAGCTTTACATGCAGGCAGGCAGACAGGCGATCACACGACATTCCCCGTGGCAAACAGCAACGTCCTTGACTGGGAGGCTTCCCGATAAGTTGCTTGCAAGTAGATAGCAATTTTGCAGATACACTGATAGCAAATGTACGACATATAAAATGCTGGAGATGCAAGTGGGTTTGACTTAAAATGAAATGTCAGCATTATAACTGTTTGTGTGGAGGTATTGAAATACTAAAGATGGTGGCACTATCTCTGCATTCTGATACTGTTTTATTCGGCACCCAGTAGCTTTACTATAAAACTGTATATATGATAATAAAAAAACAGATCTTTCAATGAGAAGATCCTACATTCTCTGTAATACTCCAGCTAAATTCATCTGTCTCTTGCTCCCTTTGTCCTTATGGTTCTTCTGTATAGTTTTCCCATATATCCAAATACAAATGGATACAAATATCCATATTTACTGCCAAAGCTTACAACCCTGGTTCCTCTATATAGGAATCAAGTCCAATGCCAGTTGATGTAAAACTTTCTTATGCCGTATGAGCAAGAAGCAACACATGCTGCAGGGTATAGTTTGAGAATATACATGTGCCACTAATCTGAATTAAGCTCGCCATCAACCTCCAAGTTACAGAGGAGGCGAAGGACGTGGCTGGACCAAAAGTGGTTTAGCAGTCATTTTTGTGCAAGGATTGCAGCCATATTCATTGTGGGACACAGAAAAAATGTCCATAGTGACTTCCAGTGCTCTTTTCTCCCCTTATCCCTCATGGCTATTGACCTGCATCATTTAAAACTGGCACTCACTCTTATTTTTTTGCAGAATGTGTGATGTCCCAGCACTGCTGATCGGGATTATCTGAGTCCCCTAAAGCTAGACTGTGATACAGAGCCTGCCTTTTGCTTCCATACCAATACCATTTTTGATCAAAAGATCTTTGCTTTAATAACATCTGCCATTTTTATCTTGGATAGGGTTAATTTCTTTCTGAAATCTAGATCTGAAATACACTGGGGCTGGAAAAGTGTATGTCAAGTGCTGTTTTTGAATGTACTATTTAATGCACATGTTATTCCTGCTTAGTTAAATGACTACCAAAAACCTATTCCAAAGCTTGCTGGAGACAACAGCAGTTTATCATCTCTTTTAATGAGCTTGCATGAGGTTCCAATAAGGGAAAAATATTGGACACCCCCCTTTCCCAAACAGAAGACCGGGTTTCATTCAGCATTTTGTATCTACCCAAACTACCTGGGTTTTTACTGGAGGACTAAGTAGTGACTTAGTTCAGGTTCGCTCATTCTCAGGGAACGGAAATAGATGTGAAGGAAGCAAGCCTGATTAATGTGGTAAATACATTAAGTCTGGCATGCGTCATCCTAAAACATGTCCATTAAGTCTGACATATTTGAGCAAACACTTTTACATTAAAGAACCCTGAAAACCTGGAGACAGATTAGGTGAGGTCTGTAATGAATTACTGAGATAAGTGTAACAGAGTAAGCGACGGAGGAAAGATGGTGAACAAATTGCTCTGCGTTACAGCCCGTGCGTTCGGTACAGAGGGCTGATCCACATCACTGTGGAGAGGCAAAAGGGTAATCCAGAAGTTGCTTAAATGTCAGGCAAATCCTTGGACGCCTCTAATGCATTTAATGAAGAGCAATATTCAACTGATAAAATGTCTTTTGACTGCTGAAGAAATCCTCGCTTGTCATGAAATCTCAATGCCGGAGAAAAGGACTTATCACTGTCAGTGTTAATTCCTTTCATCAGGCTATTGATAGAAGTGGAGAAGAACCATTTAGTAATCATCTTATCACTGATATAACAGTTGATTCCCTCATTTACACATGATCAGATAAGGAAAAAATGTTTGTTTTATCTTCCCCAACATCACCCAGCAAAGCTGTGCCTTACCTAGAGGTCTCAGCAAGTAGACTGTAAAAACAGCCAAGAGAAACTAGTTAGCACTGAAGAGGTTTCCAGCCTGAGTCTTTGGCTCACAGGAATCTGCCTGGTGGAAAATGTTATGTTTTGATAGAAATTCCAATGAGGTACCAGATCTTTTTTAATTAATTCCTTGTATGTGAGCAAGGGGACAGGTACACGTGTATTTATTTGTACGTCTGCAGCAGAGGCAATTTCTTTAGCTCTGGGCGCACGTGGAGGCGTTCAGGTCTGAAATCCAGGGGTGCTGCTCTGCTGGGGACCAGCCGAAACGCGAGGCGGAGGGCAGTGCTGCAGGGAAGGGACATGATCAGATAAGGGCTCCACGAGGAGCCGCGCTCCGCGCGCCAGGGGAGTCCGGGCGCTCCCGCGTGGCGCTGTCATTCCTGCAGTAACTCGTTCCCAAAGGGCAGTCTGGAGCAGTCTGCGATAACGCAGGGAAACTTTCCCTGTATTTCCGTAATTGCTCCTTGCCTAGCTTGAAGATGATGGAGAACTTGCCAGTGTGAATAATAAGACACTAACATCCATTAGTGTCTCCTAATTTCTGTCAGTTTACCTTCTTCACAGTCTGGCAAGGACAAATCATTTCTTTGTATTTTAGCCGTTAGGACGCGGAGCACTTGTCTAATTGTCCGTTCTTCGGCAGCACCGTTGCAGCCTCGTGTCTAACTGTCGTCCTTCTGTGGAGGGTATTAATGTTTTGGATCAACACGTCCTTATTAGCCACAGTGATCCGCATTAATTTCGTTCTTTGTCATTACATTTATCCACACAGAAATACCAAATGATTTAACTAGATGGGGAAGAAGCATGGTCCTTTATACATGGTATTTAGGTTATAGTCTGATTAGTATTCAAGGTAGGGAGGATCTGCAGGCCTCATTCAGGCTTAAAATGTCAATTAAACGAGGCGGCCGGGTTCCTCAACTCCTATTGCTGCTGTGTTGATTTACACTACTTTACAGCCTGCCCCAATCTGTACTCAATTTTATCTCTCAGACTGGGACTATACCTGATTATCATACTTATTACAGGATAGTGTATGCCTGTATGCTCACTATCAGTATGATTTCTTATATTTGCAACTTTTCTACTTTACATGTTTTTGCTTCGGGCTAGGACTGTCTGTGGACATTTCTATATGGAGCTTCAGTCATGCATTTCCTATTAACTGTAATTCGTGTATACCTGAAGTAGATTTGAGCAAACTGTGCGAAGCATTTGGGATGAGTTTGTGTTCAGCTGCTTTAAGCAGCAGTTTCAGCTGTGTCCATGTTGACTTCGTGTTCCTTTTCTACAACCATGTGCAGGAGAATTTTGATGAAAAACACATTTTCACTCGATTGCAAATTATATTTCAGCAATATAGAAACAATATTCACAGTTCTTATTGATATATGCCTTACTAAATCCATTCTCTGAGGACTGCATGCCTATTTTTAATTCTGTTGTCATCTTCACCACTTTTAATTGAGTTTGAGGAGCTTTGCTTCATATCTTCAGTCAGAGTCCTGAGCTGTTGTCATTTAATTATGCAATTACTCATCATAGCGTATCATAGAACAATGTGCTCTTAAAATATCGCTATAACGAAGAAATAATGTCTATACAGTTAATGTGTTTCTCTGCAGTTCTTAATACTGGGTGAACCTGAGAATTTCTCAGCACTTGGAGAATCTGCTGTGAGAAAAAGATATAGATAGATATATATATATACACACATGTATTTACAGTGAATACTTTGCCTACTTCCTATGTTTAACAGGCAGAGAGATCCAACATGGTGTTCCAAAATGCTCATTCTAATAGTGTTTCTGAAAAACCAGGTAATACCATATGCATTTTTTAACTGCAAAAACACAACCTTTCTGAGAAAAAGTCACTGTTCAATGTTCCGTTTTAAATCATCCTTGTTTCTTTACAACTGCCTCCCTGCAGTTTGTTTCAGAGTGATTGAGCTGGCCTGGAGGAGCTTGGATACTGAAATGTGTGGATTAGAGTTCTGCTAAAAGTCACTCAAAGCTCTCTGTGCTCACTGTGTTAATGAGTTTTTGCTTCATTAGTTAAGAAATAAAATCACTCAGTTTCAGGTGTGCATTTATATATGTAACTGTTTAAAACTAGTACTATTAAGTAAAACCATCTGCAGGGCAGAACTAAAATTATTTAAAGCCTTTTTTAATATGCATGTGGCTTTAATTTCAGCCTTGATTTACACTAATAAACAAAAAAATAGTGCTGTTACTAAAATAAACATAGTGTCTTCTCCTGTGCATTCTCAAAACCCAGAGCCTCCTGTGCACAGATAAATTGGCCTGTGTTTACAGGAGGTAGCATTTATCCTTAGGGACTATCACTAGTCCTGTCTGTTGGGAATAGAAGCTCCAAGGAGGTATCACAGTGTAAGTGAGACTATACTCTAGTGACAGAGAGATTTGCTTAAGAGCAGGTAAATCAGAGCTTCCATTCCTTTATCCTCAAGCACTTCAAGTGCACCAACAGCGGACACAAACCCTGCATAAAAGCAGCAAATAAAACCAGCAGCAAATGCTCCCTTGGGCAGCATCTGCAGCCCGTGTATCTGCAGTGCTAAGTGTGGCCCTGTCTCTTTTGTAGCCTAATGGAGATATTCCCCAACTAACTTTAAGTAGGTGCCTCTGGTAGCCTGAGCAGCAGTAACTACCTGAATGCTTCTTGGAAGGATTTTGCAGCCTGCTCCTCGTTCCTAAGAGCCTCGAAAGCAGCTGGATGAAGGTGAGCTCGGGTGTTTCTGCACTGCTTCAGCTCCCGGCTTCCCCATCCTCCCGGGTCCCTGCGTGGCTATGAACTGTGCTATTCCAGAGGTGCCGCTTCTTCCCGCCGGGATGTGAGCAGGGAACGATGGGGAGCATCCGTGCCTGCCTCAGCTGAGCCATCCTCGATATCGAGGGTGATATCAAGGAGCATCGACAGGAGAGCTTGTAGTCATGGGCTCCCAGTGTTCCCATTTCAGGGCACTAAGGTAAATAGGGGGTTCCTCTTCCTCAGGTGTTGATTTTATAAATTTGCTCTTCACATCAATTAGAAGTTTCAGTATCCCTTTTTTAGTAAGTTAAAATGCATCCGTTTCTAATCTTCTGTTTCCTGAGAACAGTGCGTAGATAGTGTGAATATAGCTCTAATGCAGAGAGCTCGTTACAGCATTCATGGGTTGTGGGACTTCTGCAGCTGGGGGCTGAACGTAGACTTCTGTGTTTAAAAGGCACTGGTAGAAACGGACTCAAAATTGTCAAGAATTGTTCTAATTTCTATTCCAACTCTTTTATACTTTTGTTCTTCACAATATCCCTTTTTCAAGTAGCTTGCCAGCACTGTTCTTATGCAAGGAAGGGCTTTGAAAAGCCTGGGGGAACATGAAGTACTTATCACAAAAAGAATCAATAAACTGTTGATGTGAAGTACAGGATTATTAGTAACTAATGAAAATTAATCATTTAACTTAGAAGCAGAATTGTATTTTAAGGATGAATCTGAATTAAATGGGGCAATGGCTGTGTGTTTCAGCTTGTGAAATACATGTCAAAGATAAGATTCTGGTCAAGGAAAACAGCATGACAAGAACTGCCATGGTCTGGGTCAAACGACCTGTTGAATGTCACAGTGTTTGTGAAAAAATAAAAAACTTGATTAGGAAGAAGCAGGAGACAAAATAGACAAAGACTATATTTGTAGTGTCATATTTTGTTGCTGTTATACATAGGCCTCAACTCTAGTCCTAAATTTAAGTGGTCATGAATTTGGGTCAAGCTGACATTTAGATTTGTCACTGGGAAGTGTGCTACACCGCCTTGCTCCCATTTACCCTTCCCCAGGATACATTAGAAATAACTTCATTTCATTAGAGCTGCACGCAGGGGAGAATCAGGGCCATGAAAACCTCTGTCTTTTAGACTTTTACCTAGGATAAACCTTAGCCGTACGCACTGATGGTACTTCAGACCCACACAGAAAACAACTAACGTGTTCATCTTCGACTAATTGGATCAAATGATGGTGTAAACCCAGAAGAAATAATCTACTTTAAAACTGACATTGATTTGGCAGAAATACATACTTTCTTTCTTTTTTTTTTTTTTGTGGTTACTTTAGCATTGCAGATGAAGAGAAGGATGTGCAAATAAAGAGATCTGTTCTGCCATCTGTAGTTTAAGTTCTTCCTGCCAGTGCCACATGTAAGCTTAAAGATGTTTATTAACTGGTATAGCAATTTTTCAGAGACCCATTTACATTGACATATTATCAGAAAAAAAAAGGCATTAAATAATAATTTGGCATGTTTCAAAATACTGCAGAAATAGTGCTCCCTTTCTGTGTAGGAAGAAGCAATTACCTATGCCCTGTTCCATGTGTCAGTTTAATCTTCAGTAGAAATTCCTGGAACTTCTTAATGCAAAGAAAGGTCATTTGTCAGAATGTTTTCCTTTATTCTCTTGCGGATTCAAATAATGCCCTTTCATTTTTACTGTCTTACCAGTGATGCTTCTTGGCAAAAGCCCGTTTAATGTTATATCCCTCTCAAAACCTTCTCTGAAGTCCTTAGTGAGTCTGCAGTTCTGAAAAGAGCTTGCTGGAAATTTCCCAGTGAAACTGTTCGTGATGCAGAACTATTTTTGACGGATTTTTTTTTCCCCTTGAAAACGCCTGCTTTCCGCAGAAAATTCTGGTTGTTGTTCAAAGGCTTCGGATGAAATTTGTGTCAATCATGTGGGGTATTTTAGGCCCAAACTTGAAAATTTATGTGGAGAAGAGCTCCAACCAGCTGTAGGGTGAGCACAGGGGAGAATTCCATGGTTCTTGTCAAGTGGGAGACTGCTGTGAAAGAAAATATCTCCCCGGGCTCTGCTGTGGTTATGCAGCATCAAAGTTTCTTAAGCAGAGCTACCTGTCATCCTTTCTGAGCTAAAATACAGTTGGCTCTTTTGCTGCTGTTGATTTTAAATGTCAGGGTGGATTGCCCAGCACAGCTTAGTAAATGCCCAAGGCTCTCCAGCTTTAGTGCCTTTAAATAGGAGCTGCTGGGTCGTGGCAGGGGGTGTCTGCAGGCGCTCGCTGCATCGGGTCCTGTCCGTGGGTTTGTGGGATGCTCCCGGGAATGTTCCCGTGCCAGCTCTGCGCCGCACGGCACCGCGTGGCCCGGAGCAAGGCCTTCCCGTGCTGGGAAGAGTGCTGGGAGCCGCTGCGCTTCCCTTGCAGGGCTGCAGCTCCTTCCCTGTGCCCCGAGAGCCAGCGCCGGCCACTCGTGTTATGTGGGCTGCGGAATGGGTGACTTGTCCGATTGGTTTGAACAGGGTTGTGTCTGTACTTGAGACAAATACCTGCCTAGCAGAATAGCCAATCTAGGTCTTATTTTTGGATCCTGTAAAGATTTTTATGCATGCTTTAAGTATCATAATAAGGCTAATAAATTGTTCGTCCAAATAATGGTAGGTGAACGTATCAACTTTGAAAAGTAAAACTGCGTCCTTATGCAAAGAATGATGTGTATGTTATTTGTGAATACACTACACATCTTTGGGACTCCTTTTAATACACAGCATGAAGAGACTATAATGGAATGTGACTCTTTACTATTTACTTTACCTGAATAAATATTTTGAAATACTGTCCAGTTATTCAGTTAAAGGTTTCTTTACAATAGTATGTGCCATTACATGCCCCTTGGTAAAGGTATCCTCTCACGTTACTGAAAAGCACATATAGAAGCTCCTTTTAAAAACTATACCACCACTTTTTGACTTTTATTATATGAAATCCACGAAAGGTCCTAGAAATGTGATGGCACTCAACGTTGCTTTGTTGAAGTCCATCACTGGAAAGACTTTTGTGTGCCTGATCTTCAAGTGAAAAAGGTTTTGCTCCATGTCCATTTTGAGTCATGCCCTGTTTTGCAAGCGTCAGTGTTAGGCTGGAAGCAATTCCCTTCATGGTGTCTGCTCTACCCTTTATTTTATATTTTTATAAAAAAATATTTTCCTTTCCCAGGTATCCTATAAAGAGAGAATGAAGCGGGTTGTACAGAGGTGATAGCAACATAAACCAGTGCAGTTCTGTGTCAGACTAAAAGTTCCTCTTGCTCGCTGCCCTCGTTGCATCCAGTGCAAGGGATCCAGTGCCAGGGAAGGAGCCAGAGCTGCGGGCAGCGATCCAGCCTTCCCTGGGGGTCTCTCCCAGTCTCCAGTGATTTGCAGCAAAAGTAGTTTCTGAGACAGAGGTGGTAGATACAAATGTTTCAGAAGCAATCAAAAAGGCTGACAAAGAATTAGGTTTATTGATCTATTGTTGGTATTTTAAGGTGTGTATATGGATGATCTACGCTCAGGAGAATGCCCTGGCAGACTGTGCCGTACTCTAGGCTGTCAGTTCCTGTCAGTGGGCTATGGTTATTTCCAGCTCTTAAGTTTTATGTTTCAGAGGAAAGTATAAAAATCCCACAAAGGAACTGTTGTTTC
>NW_010585607.1:76983-133969 GCF_000705375.1 Tinamus guttatus | reverse complement strand
CTTTCTTCTTTGTCACCTAAAATTCTTCCTTATAGGTAAAGAACGGCAGTGCAGTTTAGGCATTTTAGACACCTCCTTCCAATTTTTAACTATACCCAGACTTCTCCCATGGTTTTGCCCTTGTCACTGAGAATGGGGTTTACTTTCCATTTACCCTCCACTACTTCCTAAGTCAGATTCTTAGCAGTTCTTTACAGCCAAGAGTGAAGCATCTCCAGCAACTGTAGTCTTCGAGACATCATTTTCTGTGGGTGTTCATTACTCTCTTTTGACTAATGGGAAAGCCTAGACGAGAAGGTTAGTCTGCACACCACAGCTTTCAGATGACTAATATTTACAAGGCAATCTTACTGTTACTCACTAGCCTAGATATCTAAATGGTAATAACCACCATGCTTTTATTCCATCTGTTTCCTGCTGCCTCTGTTCAAGTTATAAAAGGTTATAACACTCTCATTCTGTGTTTGAAGGGTGCTTGGAGAGAAAAGAGGCACTACGTGTGCTTCCACTATGGGAAAGGTTGAAGAGTCATTCTAGCCATTGTTAAATGCCAAACCAAAGAGGAGAAGACACAGCCATCTCCCGAGCACAGGTGGAGAGATGTCCCAGGTGTCCGGCATACCCCATCCATCTTTCCTTGGCTAGCCAAAAGGAAAATTACTTGGCAGTTACATTTAATTTAATTTTAAAATAGCATTTTTATAACTACAATTTAGCTTCCACATCCACTCAGCATGTGAAATACTTGCTAAACTTGCTAGTATCACAGTGTATATTCATCATCTAAATATATACATTATATGCAATTGTTTATCCTCCTAACTGTTTAGAGATCTCTAATTGTTTTGCCTTCCAGCCCCACACTTACTCTTCTTGACATATTTCAAGGAGGAGAAAGCATAAGCTACTAAGATCTTAATGTTCAAAGGCATCTGGAACTGAGCTTTTTGATTCAAACGACTATAAAGAGTGAGGCTAAATATGTAACTCACATCCACACCTGGCATGCGACTGTGATAATCCAGAATGCAGAAATATGCATATAACAGGTAACTCAGTTAGTCAAGTGTTGTTTTCTAAGAAAAGATCCAAATTGGTTTAGATTATCCCACACGCTTTAGAATTATCCACTAGCTTTTGGTTAATCCTTTAAATCAAATGGAAAGGCAGATGGTTCCTTCAGTTCAAAACCAACCACTAATGTCATACGGATCAGTATCCTCAGGCATTTCAGCCTGATCTCTACTCTTGATCTCTTGTTGAGATGGTTTATGAAGCTGCACTATAACAAAGTTTAAGGTATCAGAAACAACCTAACAAAGAGACTCTGCAGAAGCAATTCACTCACTTTATGCCAGGAATTCAATCTGTTCCTGGCTCTTAACTCAAATGAAGGCTGTGTTCAAATTTAGGTCTTGCCTTATATGGTCAAATAAAGATCAAATCTGTGCCTAAGGAACATTTTGTCTGAAGTTATTTTCTACTTTTCCGTCCTCCCCTAGCTAAGCTACACTTCAGTTAAGTTCATTCTGAAAATGTTCTTCCCTTTATAAACACACCAGTATATACTGGCATCTTCTTTGGGTATGTATCACTGCTCAGAACGTTATCAGCAGTAGCACAACTCCTATAGACCAATTATACTGCTGACATTTACTAAATAACCAACAGACAAGACAAGGCATGAGCTGCTATCATTCTGCTAGTGTGAGGACAGATGGGCTAACGGTCTTGTTCAGATGATTCTCAGGATTTTAGTAGAGCAGTTAAAATACCTGAGTGGTCAGAAAGAATTTTCTCCATCTACATTTTAATTATGATGGTTTACAGTATAAAAATGGCTGGGTAGGTATACATATTTCACAGACATACACAGGTGCACACACACATATATAACATGCAATGCAACATATGTAATATCATAGTATATCATTTTATGCATTCACTCTCCTAAATATAGATTTGTGTATTAGACATATTATTAAGATGTGACAATCTACTGCACTAATTCTATATTTATTTATGTCACCTGTTTCTTCATTTTTCTCAGAAATCAGTTAAGTGTTGAATGACTTTCTAACATCCCTTATTTGGAAGGGTCAATACTAATCCAATTTTTGTGTCAACCTCTCTGCAAGAAGCACAGCAATTTCAATAACAAAATTAGATACTATTTTGACAACTCTCCAAAGTGTGATGTTGGAATGTCAATAAACTCAAAGCGAAGCACAGGCTTAAGCACTCCCCTGGTTCAGTGCCAATAAAACTAGCTGAGATGAAGGATTCATTAAAGGTAGACTTAGGAAATGTTAGCATGGAAATGGACACTGAAGCTTTTTAAGTAGTTTATATAGACAGATTGGATAAAAAGGAAGAGGAGAGACACTAATAACAAGCTACAGAAAACTGAAGTCAGAAGTATCTGCCAAAACTTTCTGGTAAGGACCTGACTCTGTTCCCCAAGACTGTGGGTAAAAATATTCCTGATACTCCTGTTTTTTACTGACCTTAATAAGGCCCTGAACAATGGGAAAAAGTACAGACCAGGGAGATTTAGGTGGCATATTGGGTATTACATATATACTCAATATCATGTATATATTACATATGTGTTTATTCATCTTTTATGTCCATATTGAGGGACTGCAAAAACATTCTCATGCTGACAGAAAACTAGTTTGGAATTCCCTCGGAAAATAAAAACATAGTACAGATGTGGAAGGATGCAAGAGATCTCCTACTAGTCAATATAAACAATCTGGTATACGTACAGTACTAAAATGTAAGAAATGTAAGCAGTTTCTCCAAATGTTTCTGTTTAACAGATTAATTGTGCAGTATTGTTTCAGTAATGTATGTATTGTAGCAGTAGTGTTTGTAGCCTGGGTTCCTGCTTTGTGTTCAGAGTTCCCATGTTCTTCCTGTGTTGTAAACTTACAATACCACAGAAAAAAACAGTAAGTGAAGATAAAAAAAACGATAAAAAGAATGGCAAATTGAACAAACTGAACCCCATTCTTCTGAACCCCAAGTGCCATGAGACCATTATTTTTCATGGGAAAAAGGAGATCCTAATGCTTAAATTCTAATGTTAAAGACCAAAGCATAGCAAACTACTGACTCCTCAGCATATTTACTCTGTAAGGATGAAGGATTGTTGGTCCCTCTGGGATTATGAGTCTGAGAAGTGATGTTATTTCAGACCTGATGTTTAGACCATTAACAACCCTGTGCAGTGCTTTCCTTCACTTCAATAGCTGTACTCCTGTCCCTAATGTCATTTTTTCCCACTTAGTCTGTGGATTTGATGTGATTAACACATGAAATATATTACTTGGCCTGGCATTAATTAATTTAGCTGATATATGGCAACTTTTAAACTGTGTGGGTCATGGGAGGCTGAGTGAGGTATGGCAGAGATTTCATCCTCTCATCTCTTTATTTGAGTCTTGAGGGATAATTAACCCCAGAGAATTTGAACCGTAAACTAGAACAAGTTCAAAGTAAAAGGAATTTCTCTACCAAACTTTATTAAGATACCACCAGCTGTTACGTGTCCTGTCAAGCCATAATTCTCTCATTGAGCATGGGTTAGCTAGATAGATAACACAAGAAGAACGTGCTCTCAGACCCAGATTTCAGAGCTATCCAAGCAATGATACACATCCTCGAAATGGCCTTTTTTTTTACTGTGAGCTGGACCAAGCTCATCAATCCTACATTCTGCCGCCTCACAAGCCAAGATTTAAAATCTGCAGCTCATACTGCAAAGTTGTATGAACCAAATCTGAGTTTTGCCCTCATTAGTTTTCACTCAGGGATGTCAGTTAATAAAATACAGGATGGCACAGATCCTCTACTCATGAAAACTTGCCCTGTCACTTTATAACTGGCTATTTGATGTAGGTGGAACCATCACAATTTCCATCAGCCCCAATATACATTTTTCCTCCTGTTATCCACTTCCCTGAAGACATGACTCAGTAGAATCCTCCACTGCTGTCATATACTGCCATATACACAAAAGATAAGTCACTAGAAAACTTCACATTTCAGGCTATCAGCGGATACAGCCTCGAAAAAACAGTTCAGCTCAAAAGATAAATGATGAAACACTGACTTGACCTTTGCACTGCAGTCTTCTTCTTTTCATGCTCGAGGATAAGCCTTTAATTCTCCTCATGCCTGCAGCTATTACTCAGCAGATATCAGCTGCTGGAGGGCCTCTTCCCACGCCCTCTTAATACTGTACATTCGCTCTGCCACTTCTGGCACTAATAGGAGCAGCATCGCTAAATACGGTTCTGTCATTGAATATTAAGATTAAGAAGGAAGACGGGATGGCAGAGCTGCATCTCTGATGGGAAGGGGCTGACAGAACAAAGAGAAGTATTTGAAACATATGGATTTACCTGTCCAAGGAGATGAATATTTACCAGTATAGTTAGTTCCACCATGTCTTCCTATAGCATGTGGAACCAACTATATTGGTAAATATTCGTCTTTCTAGCTAAAACTCAATTCTTTTAATCTCAGCTGCAGAAACAGCAACAGGGCACAGACTGTTAGCTGTAGTCACTCCTTCTAAACCAAGAATTTCATTCTGTAAAGGCTGAAAGGATTTCACAGGTTTTTCTAAATTAAAAAAGCACTTTCTTGCGTTATTTACATATGCCTTTTTATGTATGGTAGTCTGGCATCTGTATGTAAAAAATAAAGACATATGGTTCTGAAAATCCTCAGCTCAGGCAATGTGAGTTAAGGATAATACCTTTATAAATTAAAATGAAGAAAATAAATCTATTATAAAGTTCTACTCCTTGCAGAATATCTCCTGCTCTTCTAGGTACACATTTCTCTGATCCATTCTTTCCTACGGTAATGCACGGGTGATTATTACTGTTAGCAGTCTCATACCAAGAGACCACACTTGTTTTCATATCTGAGGTTTTCTTTGTTGATATCCACATGGGTGGTATTTGCTAATGCTGTTAAAGAGGCTTCTGTTACAGGGCCGTTTTCCTCCAAAGCTACAATCCGTGCCACGTGTGCCAACAGATCCCTCATAGCATTGAAATGGAAGAGTTTTCAAATCTCTAATTGCTTGAAGGTTTTTGCTAACTTGTTTTGTTGTTTTTCCTTCTGCTTGAGCAATCCAAACTAATTAGTCAGCTTCTTCGTTTCTCAGGGCTGCTTTCTGGTCTGTTTCCCTTCAAGATTTTTCTCTTATTACTACCACAAAGCTACGTGATTTGTGGTTCAGATGATGTTGGTCAGAAACTTTCCATCAGAAACTTCAATTCAGTTAAATGCTTATTTCAATTAAATGGAAACGTGTGTCGCTACTCCTCACAGCATTTACCAAAAGAGGAGAGTTTTGATGACAGGAAATGAGACAGGAACAATACCAAGTTTCTAACCGAGTTTTCTAACCAAGTCCATTTTGTTGCACATATGTGAATTTCTCACTGAATATTGAAAAAAAAAAAAAAACAGTGGTAGAAGCATCTCACCAACTTTCAGCATAAAGCTGGTCATTCTAAGACCTAAATTTATGGTCCATATGTGCATATATATGTGTAGATGTAGTTGTGCTGCCGTAATGTCCCACAGCAAGTCTCAGCATTCAGCTACAGAGCCATGGGGATGCTGCAACCCCATGTCAGTACAGCCAGGGCAGAGGAAAACCAGCCTCATGTCACCATGCAATATTGCAGCTAGTTCTGCAAAGGAGCTGAAGATGCACTCAGAGCACTTGGGAGATGGGCTTTGTGAATGGGGAACTTGTGCTTTTCTGCTTTTCTTTTTCTCTGAGAATTCACTGCAGTGCTTTATTATGGTTGCATTTTCTCATCCTTGCTTCTGCTACCACGTAATTTTACACTGTTCTTCCTCTGCTCCCTTATGGTTTGTCGGTCTGGATTCTCGCTCCCGTCAAGGAGCAACCATGAGCATTTCCTTAGGGCTGAGAGCAGCTCCTCCGCTGTCCCTGTTAAAGGATCACCAGGAGCAGGTCTATGGCAGCCCCTTTCAACAGGACGTCATCGCAGTTCTCACCTGTAACAGCCGGGAGGAGCTGCAGAGAGGGGAGCACTTGGGTTCTTCGTAGCTGTGATGCTCCTTTTCTCCTTTTGTCATTCCTCTGATTTCTAGTAAAAGTGTTGTTACTGACTGTGGTCAACTCTCTGCTGACAAATGACCCAGAGGATGTTCTTCCCATCCAAAGGTGGAATTCTCTGAAATCTCCAAGCATTAGCATGAAGAGCACCCTCCTGCTGTCACACGGTTTCTGACAACATGTTCACTCTGCTCATAAGCCCTTTTGAGTTGTAACCTCAGAACGAGTTTAGATCTCAGACCACTAATTACGATCTCCCCTCTGGGAAAAAGCCTTGTTCCAGATACTGACAAAATTACAAAACTGAAATAGCACCAGATTTCTCACTCCCTTCACACAGCTCTTGGAGACAACATTTGTTCGTGTTACATTTCATTTAAAAAAAGAAAAAAAACTCTACAATAATAAAACTTTTTAAAAAAGAAAGAAAAAGGACTCTACCAAATCCCATTATTCCCTTAGCAATGCCATGGATTACGTGGCATTATGATATAACATTTCTTCTTAAGATTATGATATTTCTTCTTAATTCTTCTCTTCCATCTCATTTTCCATTTCAGAAACACTGCTCATAAGTACATAGAGAAAAATACTATCATTTTGGACTTCTCACTGGTGATACTCTTCCCTGCACCCCCTAGACATTTTTCTAGGTATAGAATTCAATCATACATACATACACATTCCTTAGACTGGTCACAGGCACTGTTTGCCAGTGTCAGCTCGCACTCTACCACGAACGTCTGGTGAATTAGTATGGAACAACAATATTACCTGCAGGCAGTATATATGCTGCTACAGCTTTTCAAAGTGTAAAACGGCACACATCTGGGCTGTTCCATGCCAAGTGGCCTGGGATCCTGAAACTAGCCTGAGGTGCATTTAATTTATCATATAGATACAGCCATATATGGCCTACTGAACATATTATTTTGGAATACAAGTCACAAAACACTTCCCAACACTACATAACAAAGTTATAATACAAAACGAACAACTAAAAAAAATCCTAAAAGGTAAGGTCCAATGAGTAGTGAACACTATTGTCCGAGCCTTCTCTAGCTGGGAATGTGGTTAGGTAAAAAGGGCCAGATGATGGGAGGATGTGTACAGGTCTCAGGCTACTCAGGAAAAAGTACTGTTCCTAGTGATTGTGAAGTACTTCTAGAAGGTTATAAAGCAACAGGATAGAAAACTCTGGAAAAATACAGGGTATCCCCCATTCTGTAAAGGATTTTTTGTAAAGCTGCATAGAGGGAATGTGGCCAGAAGTTTTGCATAAATAATGTCAATATGACTCAATCCAGGAACCCTGCAATAATGCATCAGCCTGGTGGGATGATTTGTGTCCAAACATCTGCCTTCAGCAAGGCAGATTTTTCCATCTATTGTTCCACTCCCTCGTTCACATAGTCTTATATCACTGGGAAGACACAAGTGGCATTTGACTTGCATCAAGAGATGATGGCTTTTGTGTACTGGCTCTGTGCTATATATCTTTCATGCCTTTATAACCTTTCTTGCATTATCATCTATACTGCTGACTTATTTCATGGTAAATTAGGACATTCCAACCTCCTTACCAAGAAATCATTAGGTCCTTTTAATCTATCTTCTCTGCTAGGAAATATACAACCTCTGAATTGTAAACCATTCAGGACAGGGACTGTCCTCCTCTGCATGTGCACAGTCGAAGGAGGTTACAGCCCCACCTGCAGTCTTCTGTTGCTACTATAATGTATTTGTCACAGCTAAATAATATATGTCCTGTTTGTTTCAATCATTCTAAAGCTACCAATAAAGAAACAAGAAGAGTAAATGCGCCTTGGGATGAATACGTTGTATGAGTGAATGCCAAATGAGGGAGCAAAAGAGAATGATTCAATGAGCAGGCACCATGCACAGCAGAGCTATTGACTAGAATGCAAAAAAAAAACCCCCACCCATGAGCAGATTTATAGCATTAGAAGGAGTGATTTTACCTCTGTGTTAATAACTATTTTACATTCCATCCAGGTTTGCACACAATATCTGATTCACAAGCAGGAAAGGTAGTGGAACCTGTAAACAAGACCACAGAATCTAAATTGACTGATGCTGAATAAATCACAATTAATTTTGCTCCTAACAATGAGGTTACAGGTGAGAGAAAACATATCTTGCCACAGATATAATAAGCAATGATGAGGCTTACAGTATTCCAAGAACATAAATCTTCTCTGTAGTCAACTGACAGATGGCCAGTGTCCCCAAAATAGAAAGGATTAGGCAATGACAGTGATGTAGATTTGTAAGAGATAAGTTTTCACCTGTTTCTATGGGCTTATAGGACATAAGCCCATAAATGAAGAGAAATAAATAAAATTACTGGCAGATGCAAATGAAGACTCTCCAAGCTGCTGTGCCTGTTAGGATCTGGCACATACTACAGAGCACAGCATGGATCCGCTCACATAACTAGATGATGTTTTGGAAAAAGAGCACGGGATCTGTCACCTATCATGGAGTGAGTCACAGGAATATCATCTGTTAACACCTTATCAAGAACTGTACCTCCAACTGTGGAGGAACAGTAGGAAACTGCATACCAGCAATGACCCCTGAAGAGAAAACCCACCCTTGCACTCTTGCTTTTAATGCTGATCACACATAAGCAGTCAAACCACAGCACAGACTAGATTTTCTCCAGTACTAACTACTGTGCTGTCCACCACGAAGTCGTTTGTCACCAGGATACTTCAAGCACTGGTATAACAGCTGCAAAAACATAATTAGTCCTTCCATCTCTGTCCCACTGGGTAGCAGCCACTGTTTCGGTGGTCTCTTTGGATATGTTTTTGCCCTCTGCTGGCCAGAGGTCAAGTCTTCCAGAAGCTACTTGCCTGTATAAATTACAGTGCACATATTTTACATCTCATTGTAATGCTTTCTTCTGCCAGCACCCGCTCCTTCGCAAATGTTTCATTTCCAAGCCATTTTTGTGCAAGCCCCAGGAGAAGCCATCAGACAAGCATGCTGAAAATTTATTCATAGGCATTATTAATGCACATCTGGCTGATGAAAACATATAGTTTATATAAACTGCAATTTGGAATGCCTCACTGTTGAAACAGCTAGCCCCACAAGATTTGTTCTGAAAAACAGGACTGGACAAATACTTGAATGTTCAGTACAAGAAATCATGGACTCCCCCTAAGTGTTTTGGGAGAGAAAGAAAAACTCAAACCTTTGTATTTGAATAACTTTCGAAGTTTTCATCAAAGTTGCATAGCTGGTGGCTGTGGGAGAGGAGCTGGGTTGTAAGAAACCAAACAAAGACACAACAGGCTTGGCTAGATTCACAATGTGGCATCACGTTGGGACTCCAAGATGTCTCTTTAGAGACAGCAACTGAATGATTGCAAAAGCAGGAAGATGATGAGGCTCCCATGCTGAGACATCCTGGAAGAAATCTGGGCACTCCATGTTAATTCTTTTCTTGTCCCTTTCTTTCAAGAGTCACAATTATGGTGAGAATACAGAGTGTCGTAAATCATAATCCATCATATAAAACATGGGGAAAGATATTTCAACAATCTTAATGCCAGAAAACAGGAAAGAAGAAACCAGTTCTCTGGTGTTTGAAAAAAATATGCAATGGAACAGAGGCAACATTTTCTGAGGTGAAGATCAAAAAGAGAAACTCAGAAAGGCAGAGAACTTATGAAGTAACACGTCCGTCTGGATCAAGATATGAGGCTGCAGGACACTGCAAAAGAGGAACAAAACACTTCAAGCTACATCTTGCTTCAGGCCCCAGAAATCACACACGTACCTCACACTATCACACTCTGCCTTGACTACCATCTGACAGTGCTTGCAGAGCTCACCACATTTTCATAGAGCAACAAAGGTCCCAACAGTACCTACACTATGAGGGGAGGTGAACAGGCCACTCTGAATTTCCAGCCTTTTACGAATCATTTTGCTTCACCAGTCAGTGCGCATGTAGAGGCTCACAAGGAGGCCTTCCAGATGAAAACACTTGGCTCAAGTGGAAGCAACACTAAATACTAAATTTGGTACTGCTTAATACTACATTTTTAAGTCCAGTAGCCACCACACATTATCCCGCACCTTGGTGCCCAGGCACAAGCCACCAGTAACACAGCCAATATGCTCAAAATTGCTCACAGAAGGATTTCGTGAACCACGAAGGAGAGGAAGAAGCAGGAGGAGGAAATCAGGCAGGCTGAACATCTCATTGCCCCTCCTGCCATCCTTCTACCACGAGCAGCGCCAACGGGCTGCACAACAGGGGCACATGGTGGCAAAGCTGCCCTAACTCTGCTCATTGACCAACTGCTCCCCATCAAAAAAACAGCTCTATCCAGCTCTTTCTGAGCCAAAGGTAGCTACTTTTTTAAATGCAGATGCTTTTTACTTTGAAGACTTGTGCTTTCATCTAATCTATATATTTAACCTGCCCTACTTAACACAACAATACATGATTTAACCAGGTATTTCTGTGAAGTCCCTCCTCCCCAACTACAGCTTAAATCACTCTGTTGGCCTCTAAATGTCATCTTTGCTGAATTTAACTCCACCCAGCTTTCCTGTGCGTGTTGGTCACATACTAAAAAAGTTATGTGCCACGCTGTTATCACAGCTTGGGAACAGCAAAACTGTGCTTTGTCGGTTTATTGCTGGCAAAGGATTCACAAAGTCCCATTATTTCTCCTTGAATCCACACATAAACAGTGAATGGGACAGGACTGAGAATGAAAGTCCTTTCCTGCTTAACACATTTCCCCTAAGCCCATCTGTCACCCTCAGAG
Source organism: Tinamus guttatus (assembly GCF_000705375.1). The sequence continues at coordinate 123,034 of NW_010585607.1, read as the reverse complement.
CAGTATCAAAGCGTCACTGCTAAGGAATGGAGCGAGGAGACTTGGATGTTTTCTCTTCATTCAAAGAAGAGGGGGAAAAAAAAATGATCCAGGAATTCTACCAGTTCATTTATTTTCTAAATGGAGTGATCCATTTTGCTTTGTAAGCACACCAAAAAAATGGTTTTCAGGAAATCTTCAAAAAAGGCAACACTTATACTTTTTATCCCACTCCTGAGCATTTTTGCTTTCCCAATAGAACGTGGCCACCCAAACATCCAAGCTGCTCATGGTACAAGAAGGAGAGCCTCTTAAAACGCTACAAAGCCAGAAGCCATTATTATTGTGAAAATGATAGTTACTGAACTAGTCTCTTTTTAAATTCCCTATTTCAAATTTGTATTAAATTTGATTAGGGAAGAATATGAGGTGTGACCATATGCTGTTTGTTAGGGTTTTGATAGCTTCCCGTACAAGAAGATAAAAGGCAGAGATCTGATACTGCGTAGCAGTTGGCAAGGGCTGCAGCATCCTAAGACACTGGTTGAACCGATGCCACAGCAACAGAAACGGATGTGGAAGACGGACGGACCGACTTGGGCGCCTTCCAGGCGAGAGCACTTGGCCCACAGGGAAGCCAGACAAAGACCGTTTAACTGGTTGCTTTCAAAAAGCCAAATGTATGTTCATCTTTTTCCGATCCAAGCAAGGAAATCTTCCTTTTCTCAAAGTAAGGGATTCCTAATCCTTTGTCTAGGAGTGAAAAATCAGATCTAGGCAGTTCCGCAGACTGGCAGCAAAGACCACGGGGCCTCCAAACAACAGCGGCAGCAGCCCCTGCCCACAGAGCTGGCTCTGCACCTCGGCCCCCTGCTCCGAGCGGCAGCCAGAGCTCCCGCCGCGGCTCCCCACGGAGCTCCTGTCCAGCAGCCCTCGGTACTAGGTGGTCTGACTTGCTCGTTACTCCCTGCAACTTAAATGCCATCAAATTTGGGGCAGCCAGTTAAGCAGTGTGAACAGAGCTCTTGGGCACGCAATCAAAAGAAAAAAACATTATCCTTTGTGCTAAACTCAGCGAAGTCCTGCGAAGTTCTTGCATCATTTCCTTAATGCGCAGTAAATGAGAACTAAACCCTCATAGAAGCCCTTGGAGATTTTCTGGGGGCTGCTTTTCCCAAGTGCTGTCTGGCCAGACATGGTGGGATTTTCTTTTGTGTCTGAAAATATCCCCCTCATATTTTTACGAGCATTTTTTTTCTCCATCAAAGCAATGTCTTTGGCCTTTCCCATGTAGGGTATTTGTTAAAATACTTTGCAATTATTTATATCGTGCCCTAGGTATTTTGGAGAAGTTAATTTGGCAGCAAAAAGTTCCAACTTGGACGCAGGGGAAAGGTTTTTCCCCTCATTAATCTGTTACTGGAGGGGAGGGTGCAGCAAAACGCCTCTGATGCGATCTTTGGGTGGTTCTGCCCCTGGACGTTCCTTGGTTGCTTTCTTCTTCCTTTAACAAGGCTGTTTCACGTATCAGGTTTCTGCTTTTCCTTAATACACGACGGGGAGCGGGGCTGTCGCGACACGGGCCGACAGGGCCGGGACGGCCCCCGCCGGGCACCCGCGAGCGCGGCCCCCTGCGCCCCGCGGCACCGGGAGATGTCCACACCCCCCCTGGCCGGGGCGGGGATGCCGCCCGGCGCCTTCTCCGGCACGCAGGCCCAGGCGGCCCGGGAGGTCAACACGGCCTCGCTCTGCCGAATCGGCCAGGAGACCGTTCAGGACATCGTGTTCCGAACCATGGAGATCTTCCAGCTGCTCAGAAACATGCAGGTGAGGAGCCTCTTTTTTTTTTTTTTAAGGCCCCAAATTCTCTTCCTGCATTTTTATTATCATCCACATAAATGTGTATATATATATATATACACATACAAGCTTAGGTATGTAAGTATATATACACATATATCTCTCTTGTTCACTATGTAGTTTCCTTCCCCCACAGGGTGTCTACTGTGATTATTTTGGGTATAGATGTATGTACTTACAGTTAAGTTGCTTTTGTCTTGAGTTTGAATTGTGACCTGAAGATTGAGACATGCAGTGCTGGTAAGAGGTTGAAAACAGTGTCATTTTAAAGCATGTTGAAGACATTAACTGGAAGTTACAGGGAGGTTGGGAATGGGTAAAATGCAAAACACACAAGGATGTCTGACAGCAGCAATTTGACAGATCAGAGGAGCAAATAAGATTCAGAGTCATTGGGGTAAAGAGAATATCAGAGAATTCCCATGGCTTTTGTGGAAATACTGTGATTACCTTGTTTTCCAATGTATAATTAACCCCCTCATTTATTTTATTTAGTGACTGTGAGAGAAACTTCAATACTTATAACTTTTTTGGCTTCTGGTTTTCCAAGTTACCAAATGGTGTTACTTACCATACTGGGACGTACCAGGACAGGCTGGGAAAGCTGCAGGAGCATCTCCGTCAGCTGTCAATACTCTTCAGAAAACTGCGATTAGTCTATGACAAATGCAATGAAAACTGTGCAGGGCTTGATCCAGTTCCCATAGAAGTAAGTACCTTTATCTTATATATAAATTACAAATCAGAATTGCCAGTCTGTTTAACATGCCACCCATTTTCCTCGACTACTCTAGGGAGCCACCATAAACATTTTAAATGAGGAATCCTTCAGTGGACTGACTTTTATTTATTATTTAGAACTGGTCGAAAGATTGTGAAAGTTTCATGCTGCCAGTAACTTTTAAATGGGAGGGATCGTGTTTTGAAATCAAGCTTCAGCTCAGATTTTAGTCTTTTCTATCAGCCTCCTTGGCGTACTCATCGCTTCGTTTCCACTAGCTACTTTTTTTTTTCTCTTTTGTTAAACAAGGTTGTTTTAATGGGAAAAGGCCACCTCAAACCCTTACCCGCCAGCCTGTCTTTCTGACTAACAGAGCTTTTTCCCTTGCTCTTCCTGTCAGTCACGGCCTCTGTACTTCCTTCACTCAGCCATTAACTGCTGTGCCAATGTGAACCAAATATGAATGTGCAGTGGCGGTCGAGAGGTTAAGAGTGTAACACTTAGCAGAAATGGCTAAATTTTTCTCAGATAAAAATACTATTTCTAATAAGACCAGAACTTTATTTTTCCCCCCACATGCATAAATTAGTTTTAGTTCTTAATGATACTCTTAAAACCCATTTAGGTTGTGGTTTGGGTACTATGATCTCATTTTTTTCCAGCTCTGTTATCACCAGGACTGTGAAGTTCTCTTATTACTGACCTCTGCATTCAGAGGCCAGTGTATTAACAAGCTTCTGGTTGTCTGTTGGATTTTTAGCATTTAAACAAGATGTTTTATATTTGAGTCTTATCACTAGATAGGAATAAGGAAATTAAGAAATAGCCATATGCTTATATCTAGTCTAGTAATCTGCTTTTCTTAGCTGTCTGTCGTGTTTCAGAGAAAGGTACTGAGAAACCTTACAGCAAGCAACTCTTCTATTAACACAACTCTTCTATGAAAAATATAGTTTTCATGATTTGTTAATGTTGGCTTGTATACAAAAGATGAATACCCCCTTGAATACCCCTTTGAGTTCAGTATCCCCTTGAAATGCTTTTGATGTTTCTTTATTACATGTGCAGTTGGGATGAGGAAGAATCACTCCTTTTTTTTTTTTTTTTTTTTTTTTCCCCTGCTATCAGGGACAATGACCAGTCCCTTTAAATTTTTGTAAACCAAGGCCTTCTTGATCACTTATGCACAGCTGAGTTTTCAGCCAACACATGGATTTTTTTTTCGTTTTCATCAACTTAGTCTTTACTGCTCTGAAGTTAGCAGAATGCTACTCCTCGTATTTTATGAGTTGAGAGGAATTAAGTGTCACATAATTTCTCTTCATCGTTTTTTTTAAGCTGTTGTTTTATCTTTCCAAGGACAGTCTCAATCATACTATTTAATGACTGACATTCGGAGCATATCTTTAAAGGAGGTCACCAAATCTCCTTTTAAACAGTCAAATTCTTTAATGGTTTTTCTTTCCACGTAATTGATTCCTATCTGTCTGGTGGGATAGATGTATGATGCTCTGCCCTTCTCTTTTTTCAGCCTTCGTATGAGATTTCATTGAACAAGAGAGGCAATTATTCAATGACTAATTGTTTGATCCTTTAGCAATTGCTGTCTGGCAATACTTAGATGGAATGCCACCCTCACTCATCATCTTGTCTTGTAATTTTGTACTTTCTGCTTGCTTCTGTGGCTCTTCAAGGGCCTGCTGCATTTTCTTAATTCCTTTTTTTAAAGAAGGGTAAATATGTTAATACTCATTGAGAAATCCTTTATCAAATATTTTGGCTTCAAGAGAAGCTTGCAAGCTTGCATGTATTACATACTTGAGGAGATCACAGTGGAAGATCCTTATAGAAAAATTCTTATTAGGCAACTGTGGATATGATCTTAAGAATAGCCAAACAGAGGCTCATCCAAATTGCAAGTCAAAATTAGGGTATTAACCAAGTATTGGGTTTCTGTTTAAAGTCATCTGTAAGTCATACTTAGTATATCACTAAAATATTATAATCTTTATAATTATAAATATTATCATTACAATCTTTATAGTAACAATAACTTCATGTGTGTAAAATTTTAAAAAGTGGACTAGTAAAACACACTGTAGTTTGTCAACAATCCAATGCAAGATGTTGTTGCTAGTATCAGCCTTATGCTGCCTTGGCTGCTCATTCTCACCATCGAAGGTGCTGCTTCTTGTTTTCTGACCCAAATGTCTTCATAACCACATTTGGGATCTTGTCATTAGCCTGTTCCATGCTACAGTGCATAGAAATTATGCAGGGAAAAGACGCCCAACTGAGAATGGGAAAAAGATACTGTGTTTGGTGGCAGTGCTGGCATATGCTGGCTTAAAATTTTGCACATGCTGTCCATGGAAACCAGATCTCTTCAACTCTGTCAAGAGTATATTTGCATAAGAATAAATTGTTCTGGGGACATGCTGCATGAAAAACATAATCGGGGATCCCTAACATATTTTAAAAGATATGTCTGTACATCAGAAGCTAATGCTTTATCATACAGATCTTTTACTATAGAGACGCTCATATATTAATATCCTATCTAGCTTAAAACCAAGGCTGTGGGTTAAAGGAAGTCACTTAAGTGCACTTCATCTGTTGCTGTCCTTAGACAACAGAAATTTGTAGAGTATCTCTGTCTCCATATAGGAAGTTGGAATTCAGGAGACAAAACTAGAAATGGACTTCTGTTTTAATAAACCATGAGTTCGTTCTATTTAGCTAGTAGCTGGAATAGTATTGAAGTTGACTCTGGTATTCAGCGTACCAGTAGTTAGAAAGAAAAATGACTTTGTATTTCAGTGAGATATTGTTTGTTTGTTTGTTTGTTTGTTTTCTTTTTAAGTCTTGTCTGATCTTGAGTGTTATTGCAGGGTAGGAAGTAGGTTCTTTACTGCCCAGAAGTCATAACAGTGTTGTCGTGCTCAAAGCTGGCATTTTCAAAAGTCTAGTCACGAAGGCCACTGATGTGAAATGTTAAATTGTGAAGGCAGGAGAAGCTCTTGTGCTAATCATTGGAGAGGAGCCTTGTTAATATGCAGCAGGTTATTGATCAAAAAGAAAAACTAAGACTCTGGTTGCCTGTCAGCTGGTGACAGCAATTTTTCCTGTTAATGAAATCCTTAATCTACTGTGTTCAGGAATACAATAATCACTTGCTTATCAAAAATCTTTAAATGTTAAGACTGGCTTTTGCCAACAGTTGTGAAATTCCTCCGGCCTAGGTATAGCTGTGTGGGGGACTGCATCTTTCTGAAGCGAAGGATTTTCATGGAGAACAGGCAGAGACCATTGCAAGGCCTTTGGTTCTGGGGTGATGGGGTGAACCTGTTTCCACATTTTTTGTCCTGAGAAGGACGAACCTCTGGAGAAAATGGCAGTGTCTTCTGTATCTCCTGCTTTCACCTTTTGTTTTGTTTTAAGCGAGTGCTTGCTGTCTTTACAGCAACTTATTCCATATGTTGAAGAAGATGGATCCAAGCATGATGATCGTGGTGCTGCTAGTCAGCTTCGTTTTGCTACTGAGGAAAGAAGGGAAATCTTGGAAGTTAATAAGGTAAGGAAGTTGAGATTGATTTGCATAAGACAGAAGATGTCACTCTGTAATTACAAAGCCTGCATTGCTGTACTAAATGCCAATGAAAATTTATTGTATGGGACTATTTCAGAATTACCTTTTAGGAAACTTTTTTTTTTTTTTTAGCTGGCAGAAGTTTAGATATATTAGCGTTTTACCTTGTGCCTCTTTTTAAACCAACACACTTCTGAATGCTGTATGTTATAGTTATGCTTAATTTACTATGAACTGACAGTGCAGATGCAGGGAAGGTGCCTGTTTGAATTTTTGGACTTGAAAGCTTTTTATAGGTTAGTGGGTTAAAAAGGTATATGGAATTTAGGTGTGTAATTATTACTATAATATTCTGAATTAATAAGGGATTTTCAGAGCTACCTTTTGTATTTTGGCATTTCAAGAAAGAATATTGCCTTTGTTAAACATAGCATTTGTTGAATCATGATGCATTCAGAAAAAAATGCGCTATATATGAAAAAGATGCTTTAAAAATTTTAGTTTGAATGTCAGATAAAATTACTAAAGATTCATTCAAATCTAAAAATACATTTTCTGTAGGAAAAGCTAATATAATATTGAAGATAAAAAATACTTTACCAGACCATAGTTTTGATCATTGTTCCTTCAATCTCTGAAATACCAAATAGTATTAATTAAATATTTTAGAGGGTCTGATATCTGGAAATACTACATAAAAAGGAGGCTTTATCCACAAAAAACATCTGAGCAAATGAAATTAATGAATAAAATACTTCTTTATAGGCAGAGTAATCAGTGGATTTTCATCTTTTAAAGTATTTTTTATATTTTCCTATGACTTCAACAATTAGGGTTAAATAGATAATTTTTAACTGCACTTATTTAGAAAAAAATAAATGCATAATGTGAGGATAAAAGTGGGGCAAGACAAATTTATAGAAAAGAGTTGTCAGCTTTCCTGTTGCATTTTTTTTCTATTTGTTCTGATGTAACAGGGTTGTATATATTGTATGTAATGTTCTACTGTGAATTTATGCACATTTATTTGCAATCTTTAACTGTTGATAAGCTCAACTGTCTACATTTGCTGTGTTTTTGATAGTTTTATGACATGTTTTTGCCCTTGTTGTTGTACTTGTATGCTAATATGCTTTTTAAATCTCCTTGGTATGATCTTGTGAAAAGAATTTCATAAATGTTTATGATGAGATCTAAACCTTAAAAGGGTTGATGGTGCTACAGTAATATGGGTGGCACCCTGGTAGTTAAAAAAAGTACTTAGATTTTCATTTAAATCCACTCTGAAATCCTTATTTACATTTAAAAGCCTAAATCTCTTTTCCAGCTTTTTCACAATAAATCTTTAGAAGATAGTTGAACTTTCTGTAGTACTTTTTGTGGATGAATATTTACTAACTGCTGCAAAAGAAATTTTCAAAATACTTCTTTTTGAAAATAAGCTTTTTGAAAGCATTTTGAAAATGCTTTTTTTAGTCTCTTTCCAGCTGTATAAGCACATCCACTACCAGCCTCAAAGTTCAAATTTTACTAAAGCACAAAAATAGGAAATGTTTTGTTTTTAATGACTCGATTTAAAACATTTTTTTTCTTTTTCAAAAAATCAATAAAATCAGGTTAATTGGTCTAATGTCTCACCCTGTTGGGCTCACATAGTCTCTCTGCTTCTTAGCTGGTACTCCTGATAGCTTTTCACTTCTGTATAGTATGTGACTTCTGTCTCCAAATCAAATCAATTTTGCCTAATTTTTTTTGGCGTGCTTTCAGTAATGTAAAGTCTGGATAAAATTGCTGGGACAGGGAAACTGATGTAACAGATAAGGAAGCTTTACGTGTTCTAAATCCACTATCTTTTCTCCATCCTTTTGATGGTTCTTCTGCTCAGGTAGTCCATTTTTTTTTGCTGCAGGTAGGCTGTACCATTTGAATCTTTCATGTTTCAAATACAAAAAAAAAATTATTGCAATAACCCAAACATTATGACAGTTTTGATTCATTTGAATCCTTAGGCCTTGCCCGTTTCAGCTGCTTTTGCCCTTCATTCTATGACTTTCAGCCAGTCTGGTCTCATTAGCAACCCGTTGTGCACTGCAACGGCAGCACGTGTACCCTGCAATAGGGAGCACGACCCAAACTAATATCTTGTGGATCATCTACCCTCACACAAGAAAGTCCATGTCAGGAGCCACCATCACCAGCTCCTGTGCTCATCTCCTAGGTCTTTGAGCACAGGTAGTTTATAATCACACCTTTTTATTTCTTTATTTATTCTTCTATATCAGATTTGTTTGATCTTAGGGCAAAAAATTTCATGCCTTCACCTTGGTTAAGAAGCACTTGTCCATTAATTTACAATACAAATCAGTCTACAAAGTAATGAATTCCTGTTCTGGCATTTTGATAATATTTAAGAATAGTAGGTTTAAATAAAATCAATTAAGCTTAAAAGTAAAAAGGATTTTTGCCATATAAGCAGTTACTAATAAGAGTAAGTATGCGCCGATATTATTAGAAAGAAAAAAATCTACTTATTCAGCACTAACTCAGCTGCTTTACTACACACATCTCCCCCCAACTTCTGAAAGATTTTGCTTACTCTGTCTGTATTTACTTTCCAAGACTGTAAATTGGTGAGATAGTTGACTCTCTTCTGGAATTTACTGTTCCAGAGCAGTTTACTGTTTGCATTGGTCTACTAATAGAAATCCTGATCCAGTTTTCATTGAAGCCATTTGTTCTTTGCAACAATTAGAGGGTGACGTTCTGCCTGCAGATTCCCTGCATTTCAGCTGTGGCATCATGTGCACTATTTTAAAGATATTAGACTCACTTTGAGTCATTGGTCTTGGAGTATATTAGACAGGACTTAAAACAGAAAATATCTCAGTAGTCCTAACTAGTTAACTCTACTAACTAGTTAACCGTAATCTTGCTGAAATAGGACAAAGCAATTGACTTTACAGACTTTTGAGTTAAGTCATTGTGAATCAACCCCAGGGCTCTTTGGTAGCAAATCCATCATGCTTTAGAGCTGATGTTGTTTTAGGAAGTAGTGCTTAAAATGACAGACATTTGTGATTAGCTTTCCTTTTTGGAGAAAAACTGCTTTAAAGTGTGCTGTAAGTTTATATTCTTTTTAAACTGTCATCCAGTTCTGCACAGTTTGAATCTATTTTCATCCTAATTTGTTTTTGTAGAATCCTTTTCACATGGAATCTGAACTTGCACCAAGGTACAATTTGGCAGGAGAGTAAAAATTGTTTATTTGGGCACCTTCTCAGGCTGTTGATCTGCATTGGGCACAATTCCATGCAGTTTGGGTAACCAAATTTACTCTCTGCAGTCATAAAATTGAAGATGAATTTAGATTTTGAAGGAGCTCTGAAGATTGTTTTATCCAACCTCAATCTCGAAAAGGGCCAGCTATTCAAGTTAGATCCATTTGTTCAGGCTTAGGTCCCATAGCATTTTGAATATCCATAAGAACATAGAGTCTGCCTTTTCTGTACCCTTGCTTAGTGTTTGACAAATCTCACCATGAAAGAAAAATTCCTAATATTAAATTGGGATATTCTAAGTTTTACTTTTCCATTACTCCTTGTCCTTTTGGTGCACACCTCCAAGAATGGTCCGCCTTTGTTTTTCCTGTGGTCCTCCATCAAGTAGCCGAAGACAGTATTAAGTCTTTTCTGCTTAGGACTAACCAAACTGAGCTCTGAACAGAGGACTGTGAATTGGTGCTGAATTAATTCTTCTGTATAAAGAGAGGAGATGGATCAGTGGGGAGCGTGCTAGAGAAGTGCCCCGGAAACTGCCTGATTCCATCACAAGCTATACAGTTTGAGGGATACTAACTAAATAAGACCTCAGACCTCACCGTTGAATATAATAGTATTAATTAATTGAATTAAGTGGCTATGACAGTATTAATTAATAGTATTAACTGAATATAGTAGTATTACAGCAGTTAGTATGAAGGAAGCATCCACCTATTTCAATGACGCTTAACTAAAACGTTGACCTCTTTGAGTGACAGTGCAGAGGACAGAGGCAGTTGCTGTCTGGTTCAATATGCTGAACATGCAGCACAGGCTGTCTCTGATGGCTCTGCTTCTTTCAAGCAACACAGGCTATGTATGCACAAGGGGCAGTTTTTCTTCCAGTTGTGAGACTGGAAGCCCAAATTCCTTTTTGTCTTAAGGACACAACTGCTCCTAACTGCAAAAATTTTATTATGAAGGTCTGACTTAAGAGTGTGGGTTTTTCTGTTTTGTTTTGTTTCATACAACTGTTAATGCTGACAAACAGAGTTCAACTATACCATTTCAGCAGAAGGAAAGAGTAGGAGACCACTTGCAAGCAATCTGTCCGTGCAGAAATTTGTCACTGCTGCAGAAACTGCTCACAGATCTCAGCCATTTCCCAAGAAGACAATTTCACCTTTCTTTCCAAGATTAGAATGAAGTCAAGATGTTTTTACTGGCTCAGCAAAGTCTAAAGCAGAGGCCAGGATTGCCAGTAGTGCAGAACATATTAATTGTATAGTAGTCCGTGGTGCGGACCACTGCCTGTCAGAGATGGGCAATAAAATCACTCTGCACATTTCAATTAGCAGACCATACTCTCAAAAGTGGAGTTTTGTTTCCCTGATAGACTATTTTTCACCACAGAGAACCATCTTTCCAGAGATGGTGTTTTCCATGCAGAGATGCTTTCCATCTCTGAAAGAAAAAGAGATAATAACATACTGAAGAATAGGATCTAAAATTCTGTAGGTTTGCTTGTTGTCTTTACAGACACCAAAACCAAGTGAATCCAACTTGAAGTTAATCCAGCTTGCCTAGTATCAAGTAAAAATCAGATAACTTCCCGTTTCATAAGATTTGCACCAAAAAAAATGTCTTACAGCATTAACTTTTTGGGTGTATCCTGTGCAAAGTAGTTTGGGCTTACATGAGCATAGCTACGTGAGAGTACGTAATAGTATAATTAAAAATGGATGGAAAGAGCAAAATCTGCAGTATCAGAGGGTAATAGCTACTCTTTCTATTTGTAACTTTAGAACCATCAGTTTTTATTTAGCCTTTGTTTTTGTTGATGAAGACTTTGAAAAATAAATTACGTCATCAGTATTAGCTGAATGACAGTTTGCATTAAAGTTATAGTTTTAATCTAGGATTCATTCATGTCTCAGAGACTGAATGTTGAGCATGGCAAATGGAAATATGTTAAAAATTTTGCAGGTATGAATGTACTGGTTTTCTCATCCCTCTTGCACCTTCTCAAACATCAGGATAGTTTATCCATCTGGATGCCACGCTTGCTACTTGCTTCTGAGTTCTAGCTCTTCTGTTTGGTTCTCTGGTTCTGTTGGTTCTGTTTGGTTCTGTTGGTTCTCTGCTGCATAAAGTGCCATCTTGGCTTAGCAAATGGGAGTAAAAATTTAGATAATATCTACATAGTTATAGTTAAAATAATTTTTAGTCTGTCATGATGCTTGGTGAGAAATTCTGTCTTAGCGCATGTGAGCTGTCGCGTTTCTCAGGAGACTTCGGAGTTGTGGTCTGTTTTCAGAAATTGTGGAATTCCAGAAATGTGTCTGCCAAAGTGTGTGCTCAGGGATATTTCCTTTCTTAGAGTGGAATGTTCCCCATATAATGTAAGCCTAAGGCAATTTTTTACAGGTCTGAAGTGTATATAGGCTTTCTTTTTCTTCTGGACTTCTTTTCATCTCACCAGCTGGGCAATTCAGGAAGATTATTGTGTTGCCCACATCCAAATTCAGGAGACTGATTTTCAGAATATCAAGGCGTGTTGCTCCTTTTTAGCCCTGTTTCATTTGCTTTGGTTTTGCTACTCATCTGAATTACCCTTTTAATGTATTTCCATTTGCACAGTGCACAGAACAAAGTTATGTCTACCTGGAACATTTGTAATAGTTTGTCATCTTTTGATGGTAATAAGTCTTCCCTCTGGATTGCCCTCATGAGTAGGAGTCTAATCGCTAATGTAAAAAGGCTGTTATCTTTATGAAATCTAAATGAAACAAAGGGCATATGTTTAATGTTAACAATATGCAGTAGTTTGGTTCTTGGTGGCTTTGATTTGAGCAGGAAAATGAATAAATCGGACAAGTACATGTATTACTGTGAAATGTGAGAGGTTGGGGAGATTGTGCAGTGATTGAATGTGCTGATTTTTTATCCAAACTGACTTTATTTTCAGGTTCTGCTTAAGGACTCAAACAGAAGCAATTTGACTGTTCTTCTGTTTTTTCAGGTGCTTCAGTAGTTCACAAAAGCAAATAATGCATTTTTAAAGACTTTAGCATGCTGAGGAATATCTGTTTTAAGACACAGCTTCAGTAGGACCTTGGGGTTGAACCACATAAGCGGAAGGGTTAGAAAGCTTGAGTGACTGTGCATCATGCTTTGTTCATACTGCTGTTAATTTGTCACTTTGCTGAGCATCCGCTTCATGCAACATATAATCACATAAAAGTATCTGTTTCTTGAGGACAGCATTCCCTTCTAACAGTTGTTCTTCACTTTGGACTCTTATGTTTTACAGATATCTTTAAAAGTGATTACTTTATCACACCAGTTCTGCTCTCAGCTGAGAGAAGGATCCATGTACTATTTCATAATGTGACTTTTATTGATTTTCTGATTATATTATCTAATTTGATTGCAAAAAAAAATTTAATGCACTCTTCCCACAGAAACTAAAGCAGAAGAATCAGCAGCTGAAGCAGATCATGGATCAGTTACGGAATCTCATTTGGGACATAAATGCCATGTTGGCAATGCGGAACTGAACAAGGAGACAACTTAAAATCAAACTTCATAAAGAGAAGAGATTCTGTTTTGTTTTGTTTTTTTCAGATATACTTGATTCTTTCTAAGGATTAATATGTTTTTCCCACAATCATGTTGCAGTAATATTTCAAAAGTTTTCAATATTAAAATGTTGGTTTTTTCCTAATAATTTAAATACTGTTGGCTTTCTTTCATAAAAGATTAATCCTCTGGTTTGTATCTGAGAGATTCTGTTGGGCTGCATATAACAAATTCTGTAACATACAATAATAATTGGATTTGCTGTATATTTTTGTATATACAAATGGAGTATTTCTAGTTTGTGTATTACACACAGCACTTAAAGATGTTTGCATGCCATTCTACAGTGCAGACCACTCCCATCTGTGGAAGAAATCACAATACACAAAGGTTGTTTCAGTAAGCTGCAAGGCTGAAATAAATTATTGGAAATTATGAGTCAATATGGACCCATTAGGGGAACCTATAGACTCCTACTCCATATCTGGTCATCTTGTCACTGTATATGTGTGGTATTAGATTGGACCAAAATACAAGAAGTCACATAGATTACACCTATCCTCATTAGTATAATTAAGTCCTTTTAAGTGTAGGCTTCTGATCTCATGAACCTTAGCTTCTTCTGTAACTGTGTTACCATTTAAGTAGTGCTGTAAGCATTGTTGGGCCTCATCCTTCTGTACCGTTATATAGGGTAGGAATTATTTGTTCTCTTTCCACAGATCATTTTACTGTGATTGCCAGTGTATATGAGTAGTTTGTTGTCTTGTGCTAGTCTTGAAGATTATAATTTTGTTTTGCTTACATGGCTAATTTTAACTTCCTTGGGTTGTCCTCACAATTTTTATTAGCACTGAAAATATTCAAATATTCAAATAGGTTATGCATCTCTTCAGTATTTGTCAAGTACTGTTGTGCTGTTAATGTTTGTTGAAAACAACAAAAGTTGAAAACTGGTCATCCCTATGACTTGTTTTTAGTGTATTGCCTTTAATGCCCATCCCATGCCCACTTAGACTCCTTAATAGTTTTGTGTGAAAGTCTTCCTCAAACCTTCTGAAGAATCCAACTGAATGGTATCCTACAGATGTCCTTTATACACTGCAGTATTTTAATACTCTCTGAATTCTGGTGAATTAGAGAGGCACATTTTTTTTTTTTTTTACAGATGATGCACTGGTTTCTTGTTGAAGTTTTTATTTATATATAATCTCAACCCATTTGCCCACTCCTTGAGGTAAAAATCACTGGCATGTGACAGTCACACCTTATATATGGTTTAACAATACATGATTTTCTTGGGGGAAGTTATGTCCAATTTCTTCTCCTTTTTCCCCTCCTTTGAATACTTTTAACAGATTAGTGTATGCCCAACAGTCTTTACTGCCATTTTACGGATGGAAACATTGATAACTTTCAGTGGCAAAACTGGTAGTGGAACTATTGAGTTCCCATTTAAGTCGCCCATTACAGCAGAGCTGCTGATCAAGGAATAATGGTTCTTTAGCAGTGAGAGTTTGGCTATTATACAATTTATGTAAGGACAAAACAAATTAAAACTTTGAAGAATGCTTTTGAAAAGGAGATGACAGGTGTCCATAGAGATTTTTCTTTGTTTAATATGCAGGAAAGTCTGTATACTTTTTGACATGTAGTGGCAGCTTTCTAATCAGTGGATGTATAAGCAGACATCCAGCAATTTCTTTGCTTATTTTTATTATTTATAAACAGTGTAAAAATAAGTGGGAATAAGTGCAAGTATTGCAAGTAGATGTCAAGCTGATAAAATATTCAGCTTACTCTGTGCATCTGCTGGCAGTAACCAAGGTTCATACTACAATTTTTCATTTGGGAGAGAGGAGGGGGGAAAAAAAAAACCTCTTTAAACCTCTGACAGAGTAGATAGCACACAAGTTAAATTGCAAAGGGTGGGAATTGACAGAATTGTAAATTATCACAGTAAATACTGTCAAAACAGGGGCTTTAGAAGGTGTTGGACCAAAACCATATACCTTGACTTACACAGATGAGAGTAAGGGTAGTGTACATAATTCACCTACCACCACATCCATGAATAAAGATAGGTTTGGGTCAAGAAGATAGCAATTTTAAAATGAGCAGCTATTCCTCAACTGTAGAACATTTTTTAAGGAATTGCTGGGAATGAACACATGTTAAAATTTAATATTCTGCAGCTACTTAACGAAATGACACCAAAGATAAGTATTTAGAAAATACCAGCAAAGCAATAGCAGCACAGTTATTTTAATGCTTTGTTTCTGTATCATTGACTATTTCTGTATTTCAGATCAGGCAAAAGCTGTATATACACCCAGACAGTGCGGGTAGCAAATACCAAACCTAGGATGGTTCCACTGCTGAAATACAAGAATATTTGAGGGGTTTGGTTTAATTGTTAGGACTCTGGCTTTGACCAGAGAGGAGTTGGTAGTGGAGCTGTGATGTTGCATCGTGTTTATGGGATTACCTTGTGTCAAAATGTACCTCCAAATAGAACTATTAATCTACCATCCTGGAAACAAAATTACAAATATGGAATGTTCAGTGAGTGACTTCAGCTGAGTGTGACAATATAGAAGATGCCTATTAGGCAGCTTGCAGAGATACAAGATCTTTTTTTATGTATAAAAAGGCAGGGCTGAGCAAGTTTATGACATGTTCAGAAAAAAAGAGTGCAAAGAGCTTATTTTCCCTTTTGTTGTCTTCCATAGAGGCATCAAGGCCACATCCAAAGTGCTCTAATAAACCATGACTAGTTTTACTGACATACAGAAAAACCCTTGGCCTGACTGAAGTATTTCTTACTGATAGAGAAACTGGAACCTAAGCACAATTGCGATTTGAAATCGTCCCTGTAAATAAGGGATACAGATGGAGCAAGGCACGGATTCTGTTCTCATCCCGGCGGGCAGGATGTACAGCTATAAGCACAAGCCCAGCAGATGCTACAGCTGAAGGATGGTGGACAACTACCATAGAGAAGGGTAAGCTCCAGATGTAGATGTGAAATTCAGAAAAACTGATTTGTCAAGAAAGGAGATGCAGTGACAACCAAGGGCACTGGGAGTCAACTGAAGTTTACGGAGGGTAGATTAGTTTAGTTACTTCATGCTAACAGATGAAATGGGGAATAATAAAGGAATTTACAAATAAACCAGTGGACAAAGAAGCATTTGAGGAAGAACATAAATAGTGCACTTACATACATTTTTTTTAATGGTAGTGAAGACTGGTACAGTATAGCATCTGTGTCTTTAAAAGCATTTTTTTGCTGTTTTAAAATCATTCTATTTTTATATAAACTGAGTGATATGTATTGCAGGTTATTAATGAAAAGGACAAAAATTGTGTACCAATACAGTGGGTTTTTTTGTTTGTTTGTTTGTTTTTTTAAGCAAATGTGATGGGTAACTGGAATGTAAGAGTTAAATAGTTGGTGAAACTTTCACCTTCTGAAATCTAACTTTTATGTAAGGATTTTAAGGATTTTTCTTACATTGCATAGGGGACACATTTCTGGCATCTTTTACAACACTTTTACTACACCACTTTTACAAGAGTAAGGCTAAACAACAATAACAATGCTAAAAGCTTTGAAAGTATTGATGTGAGTGTAGTCAGAAGCAGAATACGTGTTTGATTGCATTTATCGCTGGAATAGATCCAGTATGTAATCGTATTTAAGGCAAATAAGCAGAGGCACATTTCTCATGCGCATGTTTTTCAAGCGCACTTAACTCTGGGATCATCTCAACTTATTATATGCCTTGGGGTTCAACTTAGAAGTTACCTAATTGAGCAACGCTCAGTTTCTGCACATACCCCCAGCAGCTGATAATATCTGGTCCTTGCTGCTTGGGTTGTATAAACTTTGCTTTTCCATTCAAATCTTGTCAGGGGTCCTCTTTGGAGAGTGTCCATCGTGCTCTCATGTTCTCTTCTCAGATGACTGCTGCTAACTACAAGGCTGTAGGGTCATAGTCTGGAAAGGATTCAAAATGGGTGGCTGAAATGAATTTTTATGTATATTAATGATAAAATCCTTCCCTAGATCCATGTATGTTTTCTCATGAAATCTTACTTGAAAAATAAATTCAGGTTTGCCTAAATGGGGGGGGAAAAAAAAGTTGTTTGAGTTGAAAGTTCTCTGAATAGCAGTGACTAGCAGTGCAGTTGTTTTTATAATCATGGCATATCATTATAAGAATATCATTTAGTAAAACCTGTCTTAACAAGTATTTGCAGTCATGGAAATAGCCTCTTACCAGAATACACTTGTGAAGCGGGAAGACTTTCAGACAGTGAGAGGAAAAGAGAAATAGAAGAGCAACGATAAAAACTTAATGTGAACATAAACTGGCCCTGAAGTAGAGGCAGGGAAGGAGGATTTGGGGAAAAATAATCTGCTTTGGAGACAAATGCAGATGTAGTGCATTACAGTTTAAGGGTGCACAGTCAAATATTGCAGAGCAAGGCATATATAGGCGAGACTTTGTAGTAATTCTGCATCAAAAAAAAAACATTAATTTTGGCATAATCATGTTACCTATGCGATAAGAGAAAAGATGCTAATGTACTACTATATGATTAAGTGTTAGAATAATTTGGTAAAGCCAAGATGTAGATCAAATCTAAACATTTTGGAGTAAGTGCAAAGGGAAGATAATTAGAATGATTTTGCATGGTTATAGTGCAGAATAATGAAAGAAGTAAGCAAGGACTTCATTTATTTGACACCAGTGAGGAGGGAAAAACCTGTAATGCTAAAGTATGAAATATCAGTTTCTCTAGGAATTTAAAAGGTATCCCTTGGGTTACTTGGAAATTTTAGAACTAAACAGCATAAAAATACTAGAAAAAGTGCATTGAGAAAACAATCAAAAAAATCCTATCCTACATGAGCAACAGATAGGCTAAAGTGACCTTTATATTTAATGTCTTAAAAACATCTTTTTATCAGAAGACTATTTATAAGGCAATGAACTCCTATGAGACCTGGACTAGACACCACCTGTGAGCATTGAAGAGGCTCTCAGAGCTTCATGATGATTTAGTGCTGAAATTCCTATTCAGGTAAGGAGCTTTCTTGGAATTTCCGTTAAAAAGGAGGCTGGGCAGAAAAGGGAATGGAACAATCTCTTGTTTCTCCTCCATTGCCAACCCCGCATTCCCACCCTTGGCTTTGGTTCGTGTCCCAGGGCAGAACTGCTCTGGGAGCTCTCCCCAAAGCTGAAGCAGCATCTGCTGTCTGATTACTGGCAGTTGACTCAGCAGAACTTATGGAGCCATTTATTAATATGAAATATGAGGCCAATTATCCACCCGCCCCAATTAATATTAAAAGCAACTGTGGGACTTGCATGCCTGGCAGTGGAAGCCCTTTCCCAGGCTGCACTGAGAGCACATTGGTTCCTACAGAGAGGTAGAGGGGTGAGCTAAGCGTGTGTAAAACATGGGATCCGATTTTGCCTCTAATATAGAGTAGCCACTGTCATATAAATTGTTATTGAATCCACATGCTACTTCTATAGCATGTGCATGTTACATGTATTTGTGTTCAGTGTGGGAGGTTGTAATTGCTCTCTAGGAAATGAGAACTTTATTTTAAGGGTTTGAATAGTCTGTCTGAGCAACCACATCTAAAATGCCCTCCAGCAATCACAGAAAAAAAAAGAAGTAACAGATGAAAATAGAGCATAGGCTTTGCACTTCCCTTGCAGAGAAGAAAATGGCTTTTTTGCTTGTACTTAATTACTGTTGCCACAGTCCCAGGTTCTCATCATAATCAGCTTAGATTTTATAAAAACTAAGAGCCCCACTGTAGCATTTTGAAAATAATAAGCAGAATCAAGGTAGTTAAGCCAAATACAATTAGATTTATTTATTTTATAGCTCCTTGAAGCAGCAGGGACTACTACAATTTAAATTAGCTTTACGAAGCCAGAATGGAGAGGAAATAAATTCATGCTAAAAGCGTATGGATTTTAGATTTGAGCCTTTGAACTAGACTCAAACAATTCCCTTAGTTTTCCTACTGAATCAAAAAGAAAGCACAGACAGTAAATACTTCAGTTGTGCAAACTAGCAGCACAGAAAGCAGTAAGGAAAATGGTTGGCAACTTCAGCCTACTAATATTCTGAAATACAGTTATGGAGCAGACTGGGATGTACTAAAGTTTTGCTGCATGTTAGCATGGTGCCTATGAAAAAAGGTTGTAATCATGACAGAGCCCAACCTGGTACAATAATCTAATGCTACACTGGTAGCTATATTCTGATTTGCAGCACACATATTTATTCTTGATTTTTTCCATCTGTGTAAACTAGCTCGAAGGACCCCCATGGTATTAAGATTTGCGTATATTTTTAAAGGCCACTCACTGACATATGGTAAAGGCTGCTCTCTGTTGATCAGCTTTATACTGGTATGCCATTAAAATGTCCATTATAGAGCTGGAGATTTGCAGAACTGATGTGTGTCCCAGGGAATAGCATAAGCAAGAGGAGGTAACAAAGGAGCGAAGAGAGCCCAGAGCTGCTGTGCGCAGGGTGACAACAATGCCTGGATGCTGCAATGAGGAAAGGCTTTGCTTTCCCTTTGTTTCATGGATTTTTGTTGTAAGGTTTTCAGATTAATATGTAAAAAAACCTGTCACCTTTCAATGCATGCAGATTTCCATTTCATGATCCAAGCCTATTTTTATTTGAAGTTTGGGTTCAGTATCACAAGGCAGGAACTATCTGCACTATTCAGATCAGAATGCAATGCAGTTGTGCAAGAGAATAGTGATACATCATCTCTAGGGTTTCTTTTGGGGTCTTACAAACAGCAATTTTAACAGCAAAAGGCTTCCCACTGTGTTTCAAGCACAATTTATATCAGTCTTCCTAAGAGGAGAGAAAATAGAGGCAACAAAGGTGTTCCCAGAGGAGCGACTAATCTTTAGCCATCAAAAGTGTTCACGGATTTGAACTTTTACTAATCATTAAATGGCCACTTTTACTAATCATTAAATGGCTGTTTTTAAAACAAGAAAAAAAGAAAACATAAATGCAGAGTAGCTAATTCCATTTCCCAAGTGTTTTGTAATGCCCATCATTATTCAGTTTTTCATAGTCGTTATCAGGTGGAAATTAAGTCTAGCAATGAACGGTCAGTAAGATGCTGTCAGCAGTACACACTTTAATTTTAAATATAAAATGGAGCCTGTTGTCTGCCCATATCAGCTATTAACTTTACTGTCATTGTCACAAAACCATCAATCTCAGTCTGTCCCAAGCACATTTTCTGTATAGAGTCAGACATCTTCCTTAGTTCCTCTCATGCAGATTTTAAATCATGTTGTAAACCTTGTACTGCACCAAAGGTTTAAGACTGTAAGACTTGGCAGACTTTTATATATATATATATATATATGTATATAACATACATTGAGTACCTAGTACCAGATGACAGATTGCACCTACTCTCTGGACTGGATCATTCCAGAAATGAGAAAAGAAATCCTGCAAGCTCGCATAAAGTAGGTGGAAGTCTAGTTCTACTGAAGCTGATTGCAAACTTGTATGTAGTATTAATTTCCAAGTAATTGCTATAAAGATTGCTTCAAAAGAGAAGAAGTGCACTAAGTATACTTTGCAAGCTGGATCTTGTATATTTTAGATACAACCTCTCTCTATGTAGCATCACAGCAACTGAGACCATCAGAGATGCTTTTTGCCTTCTGTTTTAATGTGGTGGAGTTTGTTATCAGAATGCTTTAAGCAGAGAGTTCTTGTGTGAGAATGTAGAAAAGATAAAGCAGATTATTATTAATCAGATTATTCAGTTCAGGATTTTGCCTTTTACAAGTCTAACTTTCCACAACAGCACATCTTAGAGAGCATATACGTGGTTTATAAAGGATGGCTGGGATATGAAGATTTCCTTGAATAAAGAGTATGTTCTGATCTTCAGCTTACCGTATAAATATAAAATCCTTCAAACAAAGGCTTTATTAACAGCTGCAGAAAAGTTTCTGTCGTTTTGTACCATGTCAGAAAGTAGCCTCATTGACTTACATTGCACTGTAAAGAGACTGATTTGTTAAATATTTAAACTGTGATGTTGTGTTGCATCTGTACATAACGCAGAAAGGAATAAATTATGACTAATTCTGGTCATTTGCATGTGCAATTGCAATTTTTCAAATTCTGCTGCCATTGATCAGTTCTGCATTTGGTGAATATGACCAAATGCCAAGCCATTCGCTGTTAGTTCTCAAAGACCTTTATTGCCACTTCGAGTGCTGTGTCTAAAATCTAAGGTGTTGCTAATATTTGTTACAAATCCCATTTTCTAATCCCATGTCAACCTATAGATGTCTTTATTACTGGAATGAAGTGCCCAGGTTTTACGTCCAGGCAATCACAGACTTGCTAAGGCTTAATGTCACTCGTCTGCTGTGGCTGCATCTAAGAGTTGGCAAAGTTCCCATGCTGATAGTTTCTTCACCTGGTGCTTTGGGACCTTGAACCATTTTACATGTCTGCACAAGAAATGACACAGCTGCACAGAAATGACACATGTAATGCCCCTGCCCCTTTTAGAGCCCGTGTTAACTTTTTGTATTTGTGTCCTGTAACACAGCTTCCTGCTTCTATGACAAGGCTGAATTTCGTTTACAGGCTCAAGCCTGAGATATAGTTGTGATGCCTGCTTACCAAAACTTTGCAAAATTGCTAGAAAACACTCCATTAGTGAGAATATAGCACACGTCCCTCTTTTTTTATGGTCTCTCCTCTCTTTATGTGGTACCTAAGAAATGTAGTCTTCCCACTGCAAACGTGCCTCCGTATCACCAAATACACACAAACCTATTACTCCCATTTTGTATGTCTGCTAGCAAGGATGGCAGCGAGCGTTCTTGGTTAAGTCCCTAGATCTGCAATGTTTGTTCCTTGGCAGGATTCCCATAGCTTGTCAAGATCCTCAGCTCCTCCTTGGAAGGATGGGTCTGCAGTGGCTCTTTTCTTCTAGGATTTCTCTAAAGATGGGAAGAACACAGACAGGACCAATTATGAGCAGAGGCTTTATGGCGGGAGGACATAAGTGTCCTGGGCTTAGCCTCAGCCAGGCAGTAAGAAACTCTCATAATTACGATTGCTCTCAGAAGGAGAACAGGAGAAATCCTCAGAAAGCCCTCGACATCACTCTGGATCTTTTGTACCTGGAAAAAGGCTTTGATCTGAAAAATCCAATGCCATTCCATAAGTAAATAAGGAGAATAATAACACATAATTGAAGGACTCTTAATTTTATTGGTTCCTGAAGTATGGCTGGCACTATCCAAGGCATGAAAAATGTTCCTATCACCAGGGAATTTTAAATGGTGAATTATAGATACAAGCCTGGAGCTCATCAGTGGCCAGAGTTTGATATTATTTTATAGTTTTGGCACTGCTTGGCCTTGCCTGAAGGACAATGTCATGTTGTGCGGGAAGGGCTGATTTACGGAACACTGATTTATAGAAGAAGGGTTTTTTTTGAGAAAGGGTTTTTAGAAACAAGGGTAGATCCTTGCTGAATTGCATAAAAGAGACATTTCAGTTGTAGAGGAATGTTATGGAATATGGAGGGGACGATAAAGGCGTCACCAAGGTATGATGTACTGGCTGAGCGAAATGGGAGTAGGAAATACTGCAGCCAGTGCTGTAGGTCAGAGCAGTGTTCTGAGGAGCCTTGAAGGGAAGCACAAGTAGTAAAATTTAATGCAGAAGGCCAAGGGAAAATGATGGAAGAATTCAGAGGTGCTGCTGTTGAAGCAGATGATTTACTGAGGCATTTGAAATAAGTTGCAAAGGAAAATGATGAAAATGAAGAGGAGACTGTAGTAGTCCTGCAGAGAAATGATCAGAGCATGGCCATAATTTTTGTTGCATGGCTGCAGCTGATGGGAAGAACCCTAGAGAACTTGCACATGGTGGAATGATGTAATCTGGCAAATGCTTGGCTGTTGTCTCAGTCTGGTAGGATGGGTCTCAGGAGTTTTAATTAATACTTAAGACTCCATATAGGAAATTTCTAAGTGTTGCTATGCACATGACTTTCTTCAGAAGTAGAAAGCAAAGTGAAAGATGGTCATGATTTCCTTGTTATTTGAAGAAATTCAGCAATGAGTGAAAATCCATCCAAGCAATGTATATTTAGACCTATTCTCTCTCTATTGACAGAAAGCTCTAGAATGATTAATTCTTTGCTTCTTGGGCCTCAGGAAGCTTCTCTCTGAATGACATTTGAAACATGGCTCGATAAATCTTTATGGAGAGATAGAAATATCTCTATCCTAATAGCTTATCTTAATTTCTCTATCTGGTTTCCAGATTGACTTGTTATAGAGAGCAACTGTTCTGAAAGTGTTTTCACATATTCATTAATCTCCCTTTAGAGAATGTAGTGTGTTAGTTTCTGAGAAAGAACAGAATGACCATGTGGTTTTTTGCTATGGACATCCTATGGTTAAAGTTCCTCTGCTAAAGCGGAGTACCAAATTCCTGGTTTTAAGCAGGCTTAATAGTTAGCTTTAAAACTCACTGTGAAGGAAAGAAGAGAAAATTTCACCTAACTTGAATAATATGGCATGTGTTGCCTGCCTACAAATAAGACAGTAGCTGTAGTAGCTCAGCAAGAAGAAATGAAGAATATTAATGCATTGAAATGCCTATATGTGGATGCAAGGAGCATGGAAAATAAGCAGCAGGCACTAGAAGAGATGCTAAACAAAGAAGTTTATGAACTAGTGGGCACAGCAGAGACAAGGTAGGCTGAATCTTGTCAATGCTTTGAATATCAATAAAGAAAGATGCAGCCTGCACAGAGGAAACGAATGGAAGGAGGCGTGGTAGCCCCATACATCTGTGTTCCTCGCTGCTGTGGTGCATGCAATTGACTTAAAATGGTACTCCATTTTTCTTAAGAAGCTTAAAACTGGTGGATCAGAAGAAATAACGAACATGATGGAGCCAGGGGGGCTTCTTTGTTTGTGAGCTCTTGGGAGTTCCTAAACTCCCGAACAAAACAGATATAAAAGCATTTGTGATCAAGACATTTCCAGCTAAATTAACTAACACCCATAGTTCATTAGTAAAGCTACAAAAAGCTGGATGTTCTGTTTGAATGATGAGTGTGTTCTTAAGAAGTTCCCTAATTGCGATAATTAGTACCAGGCTTGGGATGGGCCACCCACTTCTCTTTCCCACTTTGATGTCAGATACTCAAGGGAAGAATGAAAACAGAAGCTGGACTGGAAAGGCAAACACTTACTGAGGCCCTTGGCCCCAGTGTCATAGCCCTGAGTCACTCTTTTAGTTTGAACATCACAGACATGTGTAAGAACTGTCCTATGAATTACAAAATTGTAACAAAAATATTGTAATGAGTCTCTGGGTACAGGTATTTTGCAGCATTGATCACTGAAATCCTACGTCTATCAGCTGAACTAAGAGTGGCTTTCAGTGAATACGCAGGCGGATGAGTCTGGGTGAAGCAAAGCCCATGGAAAAGGATAGTTCTGTGAGTGTACAAATGTGAATGCAACATAGTGGGAGAGGGTGAGAGCCACGAGATTAAAGCCTGGGCTATTTCTGAAGCCACATACGTGGTGAGATGTTCAGCCTGGTTTGGCAACCTGCTTCCCCACTCCTAAGGCTGGGATGTATCTTGAGAGCATGAACGTATTCCAGAATAAGGGTCCAAGTATGGATTTTGGTAACCAAGATGTCACCTTCTCCTAGGGATCCTGACCCCCCACCTCCTTTTCTAATTGGCTTCACATGGATATATGTGTGCTATGAAGTAGTTCCAGAGTTTCCAGCAGCCCTCAGCCTCTGACTGTCCACAACACAAACACCCCAAAACATTTTCCCGTTTGGAACAAAGTAGTTCCCACTGAAGCAACTCTTGACCAATGCTCCAGAGATAGCTCATTGAAAGTCCTGCTTTCTACAGGCAGCATGGACCAGAAAGCCCCAAGTTTGGATCCTGCCACCTCCCCTTATCTACTGCTCTCCTAGAAAGCTTTGTGTTTGCCCTTCACCTCCTCAAGACACAGACCATGTAGTACCAAAACACACCATGGAAGGCTATTTCACAGCATTTCAACCACTTTCGAGAAGGGCAGGGAAAAATACTATGTATCAGGTCATCCATAGGAGGCCTCACAGAGACTGAGGCCACTTGCTAAGAAGTGTGGATCTGCCATCTCTCTCCAGGGGACTAATCTGAGCTGCTGGGCTGTAAACTCCTCCAAACCACTTGTGCAGGTCTCTTGTTGCCCGTGGCAAGCACCTTTAGATAGACAGGCACAGCCTAAGGCTTATGAAGCCTTGTTAAGGTTTATGAAGCGTAATGGGAAAGGACAGACACCCACTGCAGAATACTACAAGACAGACAAGGAAAGCACACGTCTGAGTAAGCACATGTAGGGATGTGGTCGCAGCCTGAGGTAGGTAGTGGAGTAATTTGAAACATTATCCTCCTGTGTATACTGTAATCAGTAGGCTGACTAGCTAGTCTCCTTTCCTCCTTGAGATTTCATTTCCATACTGGTTGCTGTGGGGGAAAAGAGAACAAGAAGCCATCACGTTTTGTGTCAGCTGGAGAGTGCACTATAATACCCGGAGAAACATTTCTGGGCTTGCAGGGACAAGCAGTAGGAGCCTCACAGGCTGCTTCAACCAAAAGTGAGCTGTATCAGCGTCAGGCAAAGAGAGCCACCATCCCGCAGGAGCCGTCACCTTCCTGGAGCCGGCGCAGGATAGCGCTGTGTGCAGGCTGCAGAAATCTCTGCAGCTGAGAAGTCCCCGCAGTCCCTTTCCAACACTTTCTGTAGCACTCCTACGTAACCGAAAGCTGCCTGGCTGAAACTGCCTTTGCACCTGGTGCTTGGGACTCTTGGGTCTTGTGGGGCAAAAACGCATCCTGGCGCAGCTGTAGCTGGACTCCTTATGGCCCATGTGCAGCTGGTTTTTACTACACTGCAAGTTAATGCCCCCCTTCCCCTATCAGCAGAGCTGCACCTGTTGAACCTCATTTGCAGAACTCATTTAGATTAACTTAAATACTTCGAGGACTAGATATTTTCTTGCCTGGCTCAGTCAGAAGATGGGAAATGCATGTTTGACTAAGCTACCCCTAATCCTTTAACGGGAAGCTTTTCTCTATGGGAACTGGAGAGTGGAATACACAGGGTGAAGGCTTGTTAGCAGTAAATATTGCACCCTTGTGATTTCTCTAGCAGTTCCACAACAGACAGCAATACTTTAGAGAAATGCATGTGTCAAAGCAAGCCGTGATGCTTTGCTGAAAAGAACTTGCTGCAAATAGAGAGAAATAAAGGAAGGAAATAGAAGCTAGGTCTGTGATTATATATTGCAATTTGTGACTGTCCTGCATCTACTAGTAAATCAGTGTTTTTAGATATGAAAGCAGTGTGGGACTGTCAACACTAAATATGTCAGTCAGAGGCAGAGACTGCCTGGCGTCCAGCGATTCTTATTTGCATGAAATCAAAAATAGTAGGAGGAAATCTGCCCACAGCAGACTTTCAATTTACGTCAGTCTGCCAAACTCTTCGGCAAAAGAAAGCCACTGTGTGAACTTAGTCATCTCCTTCATTTAACATCCAGTGGGTGTAATGTTTGGCAGCCTAACCCTCTGAAGAGACAGCCCTAGCATCTCATTTCAGCACATTATTCCGTTACCCTGTACATTGTGGTATCCCGATGTAAGGGAAGAAATGGAAACAAGTCACTGTGTGTGTGCAAGGGGCAGGCAGCCAAAGGTGGCTTTTACCTGGGGCAAGGCTGCTGTGAACCTGTGATTAAAAACCGCAGGGTGACACCGAGAGCAGGGCAAACTCACAGGCAGGTCAGAGTCAAATGTCTCCTTCAGCGGAGGAGGCTGTTTCCAAACCTCCACCTGGAAGGAAGCAGCCGAGATAGGTTATGCACTTAGTGAGATCAGACGTGTGGATGGAAGTGGTGTCACTCTCTTCCCACTCAGCCTCTGGTTACTGCCCTCGGGTACACTGTGCCTGCAGTTTCTCCTTGTTTGGGAGTGCTGTGCCTTTCCCTGGTGCTTCAGCGGCACGGAGCAGGCTCCAGCAGAGCACGTGGCCGAGCTTCCTGGGGCTCTGCCCAGGGGTCAACCCCAGGGGCCACCACAGGACTCAGAAACTGGAGGTTGGGGGACTCTGGGAATGCCCTTAGGATGGATTTCAGTGTCTCTGTGGATAACAAAACCCTATCCAGATCAGATCCTATGTGCAATCAAAGAGAGACTTTCAGAGCTATCTAGGTGAATGCCACATAGGAGTTTAGAATCTGTAGTTGCTAAGTCTTTATCAGCCCTTCCTAACAATATCTGTGACTCTGCATTTACATATCTTTTCAGTCCTTAGGTTTTGGAGATCCATGGAATCTAGCACCCATTCCCAGATCCACTGAACTTCCAGATTCTTATGTGCTTGGCAATTAAGAGCTAGATTAATGCAACTACAAATAAGGCACCACAAAGCCTAGCTGTAGACCTCCCCTGTGCAGAACCCAAAATAAGAGTGTGTGTGGAGATTACAGCCATCCTAGTAAACTGAACATACCCAGAAGCAATTCTGCAATCGAGGCCAGCTGGCATGACCTGCATGGAAATCTCTCAGCTTCCAGAGGTGGGTGGCCACATGCAGACTGAGAGAAGCCCAGCTCCCCAACTGCGCCTCAAGGCTATTTGGTCGACTAAGAGTTGACCCAAGCCAAAAAAAAAGTTTCCAGGAAGTTTTCTGGTGATTTAACAGCATGCCTGATCAATTTACAATTTCTCTAGGGGTTCCCTGGCACCCTTCAGTTGACTGATATAGCCTGGACTACCTACACAGCATGTGCAGAGAGCTGGGCACTATGGAGGAAGAAGTCAGAATGGAACAGGGATGAACAGCGGTAAGAGAAGAAATCTCTTATTCACCCTTGCTAAGTGCCCTAACCATTGGACTACAGCACTGTGTTCTTCCTTGTGCACCCTTTCCTTTGCCTCATGAGTCTTGACTTTTTTTTTCTGTAGGTACCCCTGCTTTCTTATTATTTCTCCTAATCTGACTCTCTTTAACCACTGTCTCCTTAGCTGGACGCCCACTGCCTTTCTGAGACGTTCATGTACCCCCATACAACCTACGGAGAATCAAAAGCACGCAGGGTATGATGCAGAAAATTCTGCAAGAGCTTTGCTGGTTCTGTGCTCAGCTAAGTCACAATGAAATTCTGCAAAACGTCTTCTGTTTTGTTCCTTTTAAACACAGGAATTAGAAGCTTTAAAAGTGTTATCCCTAGAAAAATGGTACTGAGCTAGTGTGGTGGCTTTGAAACAGTGTAGCAGACAGTGATGACACGAACATCCCCAAAACTTCATGAATATTGATGGTAAGAAAGTGGATATTTTTATTTACAGCTAGCCTGTGACCTGATCCTGTAAAAGGAGGCTTGTTAATAGGCCTGATACCAGCCAGATTACTCTTGTTACTCCTGTAAAGAGCGAGCCCATGGGCAGAATAAACACTGGTGGGATCGGGTAGCAGATGAGTCATCTTTTCCAAACACAAAAAGCCAGCAAGCCCATAAATAAACATGTTGGTTAGATTAACTATCACAGACAAACTCTGTATAAATTTACAGCAATGCTGGGATAGGCCACATGCTAAAATATGACCTGGATGTCTGGCCTACCCCAAGCTTCTCCAGTTAACACCGTCTCAATCCACAGTGATGCCTCGGCCACCTCCACCCCATGGCAAGGGGAATGCACCTCCCAGTTTGAACCACATGTTCTGGTGTAGAGAAGTGGATAAACTAATGGGGCCTGGCAGGACAAACATCTGCTGGGTTAACATCTGCACTCCTGTGTTCCCACTGCAACCTGCATGGAGCTGCACCCAGGTTGCATGGGACTTGCATGGTCCATGGGTTTGTGCTATGTAAATTAGAAAGGAACTGAGCTCACCATGTGTTTCTGGTGGAAAGATATCACTGTTATATTCCCTCACAGGCATCGGAAAGAGCTTTAAAGAGTCAGTATAAAATCTTAACTGTTACATTAATAAAGTGACATCTAAGCCTGTAACTTTTAGCTGAGGTGTTAAAACCTTTTTGGGGGGTTTTAGTGTGCTGTATTTTGTTTTACAAAAATGGAGTAGATGAACATCTCCTGAGTAAATTTATCCTAACAATACAGAGATTAAGCAAAACAGAATAGGCTGTCTTGTTAATGCAGCCTATTTTTCTTTGTAGTTTTTTTCAAAAGACAAAACAATAAACCTTTGATGGCATTATTACATGATTGAATAGATCACACCTGTGGGAAAAATTTACTAATGTTCAGTCTACATTTTTCCTATTAAATTTTATCCCTTTGCTCTTTGCTATCTTCATCAATGGCATCCTTTGTGATAAGGAACAAATTGCTTCCATAACTTCTTTAAAGTCTTGTTAAATGCCACAAGAGCCTTGGGAATCTTTCCAGTTGCTGTATCATGAGCACTGGACTGGGCATCTTGGGCCAGTTTTCTAGTCAAATTAGAAAGACCTGTGGTCATCAGGTGATCTGTGGTCTTGTCCTATAGCAAGAAGCTAGTATATCCACACCTGAGGACTTCTGATTTAGAGTCAGTCTGAGTAATGGCCAGGACCTATTTTCCAGATAGACTGAGGAAGTCAATCCATATAAAAGCTTGTTGTCTGTGGAAGTGAGACACATGTATAGATACACGCAGAGGGTGTTCAGCGCTGGAGAAAACAGAGCCATTTAGGGACTTTTGTTGATGAGTATTCCATCACTGCGTATAGACACTGTTCCTTTCAGAATAAAGAATTGTGTTTTTGTATAGACTCTTTATAGCCTGAGGTGTCAGCTTCAAATCCTTAATGAAGCAATTTTTTGTATCTTTTTTTCCCTTAGCACTGGATTGTCCGCTAGACACATATTTTCCCCATTCTATTTTCTTCTTAGAAGAAAACAATGAAACAGTGCAGCAGAAAATAACACCGAAATGAGATTCCTCTAGCTCTAGCCTTACTTTGATAACATTGTGAATGAATTAGAAAACCAGTCTTGGCTGTACCATTCCCCATTAGTCCCATTTTATTTGAGATTTTGATACTATCATCTCTAGTATCTCCTTCAAAGCTCTCCCTGGGCTGGGTTCCACATGGAGTGACAGTGCGTCTTCCCACTGAAATCAGCACCAGTCTAGCACCCGGGCAATTTCACAGCATGTTTACAGAAGGGATGTTTCCAGAATGATGTTTCCAGAAGTCTGCAGTGTCTACATCTTCTCCTCGGGCTTGGGGCCCACGCTCTGCCTTCTGAGCTGCAAAACACTCCAGCTGTAGCAGTGGTTATGTAGAACGTATTTGCAGAACAGATTCTCAGCTGCCACAGACTTAATAGCTCCACTGATTTCTCTTTCCATCTGATAAAATTATGACTTGCTTCTTTGTTTATTTGTTTCACTTTAAGATTTGAATGGCGCTGATGATCCTCAGTAGATATATTTCCTTCAGCGTGATCATTATACCTTCTATCAAGATGCTGTTGGACAAAGTAGGCTGAGTCATGATGCTGGAACTGCTAGTCTTAAATTAACTATTTGGTGAAATTGTGACACTGGGAGGGTGATGACAGCCTTCACTGGGACTCCTAATCTGAGCCCCAGATTTTCTGTCCCCCACTTCTCTTAGTGATGTCTCAGAAGAGCTGACAAAATATTTTTTGAGGTGCTTAATATCTTCAAATAAAACTCCACAAATGAAACTCAACTCTTGCGATATATTGGGTTACTCATAGCTCTGATTTTCCAGACCATTTGAAGGCACAAAACACACCAGAATGAAGCAAATGTAAAATATTACTGTTCTTATTCTGTACAGCTACCCGGTATCCAAATAGGGTGCTTTTCCATGTGGATCTTATTTCAGTAGTCTAAGGACACAGCATGAAAGCAGTGGTGAATCAGACCATGACATTTTAATATGGAGTTTTAGTTGTACTTCATTTCAGTAATATTTCACAAGAGGTTTCTATGACTGACAGCCTCCATATAAATAAAATATATTATCATTTCAAAACCATAACCTGTAGGTTGCTCTCTTGTGCTGACTACAACATTTGCTATTAACATCCTTTCTCAGCCATAAATACAATGAATCAATGAGGTTGCTGGACACAGTGGTTTTAAAGCTGGTCTATAAACTAAACATGTAAAAGATGTACATAAAACATAGGGCAGAGCATATCTGTATATGTATCTATATATACCAGTTACTCACTGTCACATATGGACATGGTGAAAAGTATCAATTTCTTCCTTCTTGATCATATATTTTAAACAAATGTAAAAATAAATCACCAATAAAAATAAATCAGCTGACTCAGATGCCCATATACTAAGAACTGTGATATGCCTTGGTTGTCAGTAGGTGTCATGCAACACCACAGTTTTTAAACACCTGGCTTCCACAAAAATATTGCCCAGCAGCATACTCATCTCCAGACATTTTGCCATCCTTTAAGGACACAAATATTCTCATTTCGACAGTGAACAAATGCCACATGAGCATCTACGAATGAGGAACTACAACTGACTCCCATGTATATTTGGTTACACGCGTGGTTATATTTGGAAAGGCAGAGGGAGACCACACGGTTGTGAAGCAATGCGCTCTTACTGGAGAGCTCAACACAACGGCAGCAAGCCCTGCTCACCTCTGTGTCAGCTTTGCTCTCTCCCCTTCTCCCTTTGCCACCAATAACCCAGTAAAAGCTCTTTGGTTTCTGTCACAGCTGCAAATACAACTCAATAGTGTCATCATACGGATCAGCCAGCTCAGTCGTTCCCTAATCCAATCAATAAAATGACCATGCTTGTGCTCTTTGTTTCAGTTTAAAACTGACGACGATAGCCTGAAAGGCGCAAGTCCCAGTCAGCTGCTGATCAGACCGTAGGGTCTGAGCTGCCGCTTTCGCAGATGGTTCCTATGAGCACTGAACACAAAATGCACCACCCGAGCCAAACAAGGCAAAGCAAGAGCTCAGTTTTCGGGCTCCCAGACTGACTGCAAGCTGATATCACAGCCTCTGCCTTGCTGCTGCTGCAATTGCAAGCGAGCAGAAACAGGCCCTGCATGCAGTGTGAGGCTTTCTTTTTACAAAGTCATCATTTGTAGCAAGTAGCCTTTCATCTACAGAAAGCACACCCACTCGTAGACTTCTAAGGGCCCTTCATGGTAACAGAGACCCGTGCTTTAGAGCAACACTCCCTCCGCCCATGGGAACCAACGCAGCCGCATCACGAGGGCCTCTGCATCCATCTTTCTGGCGGTGACTTTCTGCTACAGCTAAAGGTGAAGGGACCTTCTGAGCAAAATTAAAACCCTACACCTGCCAAACCCACCAGAGAGCACATAGGACATCACTGAATACCCTCACTCCCCATTACTTGAGTGTCTGGATCCTCATTGGGGAGGTAGAGTCACCCATGTGGCAAGACATGTGATGCTGACATGATGGACCACAGCAGTCTGTTTATGTCTGTGACCCAAAGAGCTGCTCTAAAACTGGCAGCCATCCACACCACTGAGAAGTTCAGAGTGACCTGAGACAGAGAGTTAGAAGTGATTGTGAAGATCACCCAAGCATTCCCACTTCAGCTCCCTCTAATTCCCGCTGGCACTTCGAATGTCCACTCATCAGACATAAATTTTCCTTGTTGCTCCTGCAGTTGAAATTTCATTCCTTTTGTTGGCACAAAGCCATCATCATTTTTAATACGAAGATAATGACTTTTTTTTTTCTCAATATCTATAATGAGGAAAATTGTTGCAACTCGTCCTTTTTTTTTACAGCAGCTTTAGTGCCCAAACAGCTGGGGGAAGCAGGACTGAATTTGTCAGACAGATAGCCCTCATTGTACAGAAGTGTCTTTGAGTGTTCCAGTTAAAATTGGTTTTGATTTGCCAGAGTGAAGAGCTGTTGAGAATTGTACATGCAGTAAATGTTTTAACACTGATAATGCTGAGCTGGGAACTTGTGAAAATTTGCTGCTGCCATGACTGTGTCCTGGCCAGGTTCACTGAAGCAGAGGATTGTCTGAAGCCTCTGAGGGTATTAAATCAAAGGGTCCAGCTGAAGGGATCCTGAACACCAAATAAAGTGAACTGGATCCAAAACTCATTTTGTGCTCAGAATCTCTGAGGACTCTGTAGCAACGAAACTGGAGGAGTTTTGGAGCATATGGGTGAACAGAAACTCAAACTGTCTAAAATCTGCCTACAACATCATTTAGATAGACTTAGTTTCAAAGTCAAAGTCTCAGACAGAAATTCAGCATGCCTACTCACAAGTCCAAATTTAATTTGCACCCACCAGAAAAGCCTCCCTTACCCCGCTTTTGAGGCTGAGTCTAATTCATGGAACAAACTTCTGACTTTTGCACAACCTTTTTACTAGACTTTTGTACTGGGAAGTGTGTGTGTGGAGAAACGGGGCAGACACTGCGTGAGACCCTGCTGCCACTTACCCCCTGGAGCACTTAGAGGACCTCCCATCTCTCAGGCACAAGTGGAAGGAGAGGTTTTCTGTCGCTGGCATGTCACAACTTATACAGGCACTGAGGTCACAAAATATTGTCTCCCACAATACCCAGATGGCCAGAAGGAAGAGGAAAGTGCTTACCTGTAAGGCCGTGCACTGCAATACCATCCTCATGCCTTTGGTCCCCATGACTGTACACCAGTTCAGGACACCAGCGCCTGGCTCCAGGGTGACCCTCCACAGGCATAGCTGGGTCAGTCTGCAGAGAGCCCATTCAATCTGGAAAGGAACGCTCTCCTCCCTTCTGCTGGATACGATCCTCAGTGTAAAGGGAGCGAAGTCTAGACAGAGACAAAATGCAAGAATATGACCCACTTGCCTGCTGATGATATTCCA
Organism: Tinamus guttatus; assembly: GCF_000705375.1. The sequence continues at coordinate 89,018 of NW_010585607.1, read as the reverse complement.
TGGGAAAATGAGTTGCCTTCCTAGACACTTGTCAATGATAGAATATTTTGTGTTTGTTCAGAGTCAGGTATCTAAATTCTACCCAGAGAGATAGAAGTGATTAAGTCTCTATGGGGATCTGATCTGTCTGTGCTCTACTAAATCCAAAGTCATACTCAGTAGAGGAAATCTCATGCTGGCATCACCAATAAGGTAGCAAAGTAGTCTGACAGCATATTGATTTTGCACAACATAAGATGCTTCATGGAAAAGGAGAGATTTACTGTGTGATTGATAGATAGATAGGCAGGAAGATGTGTAATCAGAGAAAATGGAGTCTACTAGCAGCATCTTATTTATAGTAGCTTATTGTGAAAACACCAAGTACTCAGTTAGGGACTGTTATTTTCTCTTTAAAATCCTTTGGAACAGATTCCCAGTCCCTTAGATGGTATTGTAGCTAGTGAAGTATTGTATTAAGTTACTTGGACTGATGTTTAGTTAACAGATGTCTACTACTCATAGCATAATTATAGAACTATCATATGAACTGCCCAAACTTTGACTACCTCATCAGAACCTCTGTAGCACCTGTAAACTGTACAATGCTGTTTCTGTACAATACTGACACAAAATCGCCTGCTTCCTCAAGGAATACATAACCTGCTACTTTTAGGTCATTATTTCTGCATCCTGTGCATGGCTACTGCCTGTCCATCTATAGGTCCTGTGGATGCATCTGGTGTTGAGGAGCAAGGAGGGTAGTAATGTAATGTGGAGGGTAGTAATGTAATGTGGAGAGTAGTAATGTCTATAAGATTGTTAAAAGGATGCAAACATGGAACATTCAAATAGTTGGAATATAGAGAGACAAATAAAGAGATGTGTGCATGCATATGTGTGTGAGTGCACATGTGACAAACAGAACTTCCTTACTGTGATATATTCAAATCTATATCTGATAAATAAATAATTTCCAGCTATATTACAGCAGAGAGGTGGCAGAAGGAAAAGGATGGCTATGCATTTAGAGACATCCAGCTCTCCAATGGGAGAAAATGCATAAGTATAACAAATACTTCAGAGCAACAAAATTAATGAAAGCTGCTTTCCTATGGATTTGTGTCACAGTTTGACTATACAGTGTATAGTAACCTGTGAACTCCAGCTGATTATTTTTATGTCAGGCACACTCATAGTGTTCCCCATCCATAAGGGTTTTCTTGTGTCTAACAAAGAGTTAGACAAAGCTTGTGCTGGAGCCTTTCCATCAGTGGAAACAATAGCACAGCTCTTTCCTCTATTTGTCTGCTCATTTTCATTAAATATGTAGGAATTTGGAATCTCTGTGATTGCCAGCCCTGTGCCAAATATGGTTGAAATTAGCCAGTAGGTTCAAAAGTGAACAGTAACAGAGACATATACACACTCACATACGTGCAGCGCATGATCTCATAAGCATGGGTTCATAGGAAGCCAAGCTCAAAAGAATATGTAAAAGTCTCTCTGATCTCTAAGCTGAAAATTCCCCGTGTGAAACAAAACAGCAGAATGTAGTTTATTAAAATATTTGTCAGTATGTTCTTAATTTAAATTCTTGTTCTTTCTATAGGAGAAAAAGAGGGATGCCCCTATCCAGAGCTGAATGAAACAAATGTTTAACTGTTCATAGTTGTTAAAGATGAAGGACAATTGCTCTAATCTATCCTATATCCTATATATCTCATGCCAAATAATATATCAGGCAAGATAGATCCCATATAATTAGGCAGAATTGATAGTATTCTGTTAGACTTCAGTAAGACTGTACCTGGCTTCCCATTTCTTCTCCTGCACAGAAAGGAGGATGAATTCAGACAGGTCTTGGGGCAGAGTAGGATGTTGGGGTAGGATGTTTAGGGGGAATTTTGGAGAGGAAACTGGGAAAGCTTGCCTAGTTTACCTTAGCAAAATGGATGCTGAGGAAAAATATGGTCTTTCTCCCTAAATACATCAGAGGCATGCATGAGCAAGGGAGAAGTGCTCATTAATCGAAGAGACTGCTGCTAGACATAAGATGGACTTATAAAATGGGAACAAAGGACAAAGAAAGTATCTGGAGAGCAAAGGAGTTTATTTCTGAATCTACTTTTTAACAGAAGTGGAAGTCATTTTAAGACATAGCTTAATAAAAGTCACTAGGAGTATTTGACCCAGCAGTATGTGATTAGAAGAGCTTGCACTCTACAACCCAAGATGTCCTTCATAGTCATGATATCTAAAGGACTTTGTTCAGCATTTCAACATCCATAATTTGAGACTGAGATTTTTATTATGTTGAAAAAGTGTTATGCCATAGGACAGGTCTGTCTTACAATGTCACATCCATCATCTCTGAAAGTAGGTGGCAATCTGTTCAGGAACAAAGGGGAATGCAGGCCCTTTTCCCCACACACACCGCAGAAGATGGTACAATATGCAAGCCCTCAAGTGATGTGGTTGCAGCCACATCACTGCCCCTCTTCAGCCTGTCTACAAGGCAGCTCCTGGTTAACCACTATCCCATTAGCAAGAAACACGGTGCTCTATTTCATCTCATTACTTCGTCATTTTCTTTGCTCATGCCCTATTTACTAAGCCTGTAAAACACATATAGCCTACAAGTGGCAGAAAGAATTTGACTAAAAATATAATCAACAAAACTGGGTACAACACAGATGTGGAAACTGTGGAAGGCAATAACCATAATGGCAATGCTGCTGGACAGGCATAATTGAATGTCACTAAGCCACTCAACAGCACTCTTGTTACATGGCTTTGATTTCTTTTTCCTAATTATATTCTGTCTTGCACTCCAGATAATGAGTCTTACCTTCTACCAGAAAGCCAGTCTGGTACTCACATTGAGGATGTTTACCCCAATAAGTAGGGGTAGAAGAAATTTCATTCCTAAAGCTGCATGTAGGCGCCGATGCCTGCTTTATTTCAATCTCTCTTTATGTTTATCAGTAGCATAAATCTATTTTCTTACAGTGCAGGACCAATCTCTGGGAGGCAGGAACTCATTGACCACATGCTGCAGCAGTTGGAGAGGCATGGCTCCTAATTACTGGCACTCTGAAGCATTTACAACAACATTTGCTGTTGCAAGTAATAATAATGAGCCTCAGCACCGATCATATTACATAACCAAAGGCTTCCTTCCTATTTACTGTTTTTTCCCCTAAGTTTTTCCCTTTTACTTTGTGCTTTTGTATCCTGACCACCTCCTTCACCCCTGAACCACGAATGTGAGCAGACTTCATATGTGTTTCGGAAAGGAGAGAAATGGAAGCACTAACTCTTTATAGAAATCTGTCTGAGGAGACATGATTCCTCATGACACAATATCTCACTTGTTTCAAAATGAATATTTGGGTTAATGTTCTACCTTTGTAGAGCAGGCCTCTCTGACAGCAAGAGCTGGTGTTACTGAACGATTTTTCTGTACAGACAGATAGGGAATTTTTGTAGACCACAGGCAGAGGAATATGGTTGTAGGTCCCTCTACCTCTGAGTTTATAGCCATCTTCATTCAGACTAAAAATATACTATGGTACCTAATCCTGCACTGATTACAAGAATAAATCAATAAGGCCTGTTAAATGAATGGAAAAGCAAAGGTTTAAAACATACAAAAATGTTCACAAAATGGAGGTTTTATACTGTTTGTTTGTGACAATCTCTTTTTCATCTCTAAGATCTTTGCAGGTTCCTAGCAAGCTGGCAATATTAGCAAAGACTGAATGAATTGTAGACAGTTGCTGTAGGTGCTTTAGATTTTCATACCATCCTTTACAAGTCCTTAAAACAGACATTTTCCTGGAGATGTTTCACAGACCGTTTCACGCTGCATGGCAGCTGTTGTCTGAGTGGTGTTGCAGGGGTGCTTGACTCACTGCTGTCTGACTCCGGTTTGTGATGGCACAATCCTATCTAGATTAATGGGATGCCAAAGCATACAGAGCAAAGCGTGGTGGGTCAGTTCCTCCCTTTCTATAAAATGTTACTGTCCCTTTCTATCCAGATGTTCTCAGAGAAGTCGGCTTTCTCTCTATGCCAGCATGAATTGCGTATTCATCACAGGCAAAGGTCATCCAGGGGCAACTCATGAACCACCATCCTCTTCCTTTAGTAAATGAAGAAATCAAACATAATATCAGAAAGTTCAGCATACATCATCTTTCCAGGTTAGGCTTTACAAGGGTAGGGACCCAAAGGGTGCCTAAATCCATACTCTGGGTCATCCTTCACTAGAAAACTCCTTTCTTACTCCTTTTTTATCTGGTATAACAAATTACTTCCTTTTCATGCTTAGGCCTATTCAGTCCCTTCTTAGTAGAATTACCTTATAACATCTCAAGATTTGTATGGACACTTTCAGCAATACACGTTTAGCCCCTGTACCTTTGTAGGCTGAATCTTCATGCCAATACACTAAATGAAGTATCACCCAGAAAGTGTCTAAAGCCTGAAGTTTAGCTACTTTTTCCCTAGTCTCACAGATTTTTTTCTACTACATTGAATCATCCTACCCTACAAAACACTACCAGTGCATGCAGAATTGCCAGCATCTTGACGGGCAACTCCAGCTTCCAGACGTGAGAATACTGGTCATAAACATCAGCCCAAGACGTGTGCAGCTCCAAATCCTGCTCTTGAGAAGGAGCGAGAGAAGAGCCCAGCAGCGTCTACAGGGGCTGCCGCAAAATATTCTCCTTGACTGCAGCAGCTCAGGGCCTATGCAATCTGTGCAAGCAGTTTTTTGTATGAATGATAATGTGATGTATGCACTCTATTTTTAGTCAGTCACTGCATATAAGAAGCTTCGAGGACTTTACTCAACTAAGAGGCAAGAGGATTTTTAGACATTATTATTTCTTTCTATATATAAAAAGGCAAGTACTATTTATTTTCCCCCATGCATTCATATTTTCCTCTTATTCTCGAGGTTCTCCATGCCTAAAACAGTAAATATACCTGCAGGCAAGCACATCTTTTCAGTTTAAACTGATATGGGGAGTTATTGAAAAAAAAAAAAGTGGCAAAATGCTGTTTCAGTTGAGTTTGGTTTATTCAAAATGAAAATCCATAATGATGAATATTTATTAAATAGAAGATGGGTGGTCAGGCAACCAGGAAAGCAGTGTCAGTTTACCAGATGTTTTCCCAAACCAGGGCCAAGACTCTAAAAAGCTAATGACAAACATTAGTGTATATAGGTGCCAAAGAAAATCTTTACAATATACAATAGGAAGCTTTTGTGGTCTCTCCAAGTCCAGAAATTTTGCTACATATTCTGAGTATCATTTCCTGGCACCTTATCTATTGATCTACCATAAACATATATCCCATAGCACACTTAAGTTGCCTAATTTGAAATATTACTCAGTCTTCAACTCCCACTGATCTCAGTACTATGTTTAGATTTCTGGGAGGAAAAAAAGAAAAAAAAAAGAAAAAAACAAGGAGAAAAAAAGAAAAAGATTTGGCTGTATTTTCAGGAGTCTAGAGGTGGAGAAAGAAAAATAGACACTCAGATCCTGGCACCAGATGTGTCTGGTGTGTTTGGAGAATTTGTAAGACTAGCCAGACCAGAAAATGAAGAGGAAGGGTTCACCCAATACAATAGGGATGTATCTGCAAGCAATTAGTATGTCATTATAATTTCCCAACAATGCATACTAACTGATACACAAATCTTTGTAAGGGCTAAATGAAATGTTAACTATTATATTCCAAATGCTTTATCACAAGAGACATTTTGTGACATCAGAAACCAGTTTTCCTTCCACTCAGTTATCTCTGTTAACTGGTACCATATACTGAATCCATGCCATGCCTTCCATAGCAGTGATCCTCATTAACAGAGCAAACAGAATTGCAGTCTCAATGCGAGGGATTTAAGTGACCAGAAAGCATCAGTCTGAGCTTCAGATTATATATCATCCTTGCCACCATAGCAAGGAAGGAAGTTAGCAGGTAATTAAAGGGCATTTAGCATGAACTGGCCTGCAAAGAAAGTCTGTGGATTTACAGTTATGCAGCATCAGGAAAAGCACCACCCGTTCACAGAAGCAAACAGCTACCGCCAGGTGCAGGGCTTTGCTTTACAGGCAGCGTGTAACGACACCGGGCAGATTTCAATCCACTGAAAACCTGCAGCAATTTACAAAGTAAAATCACATTTAAAAAAAATCACAAGGCATACAAATGTAATCTGCTTCTGTATTATGCTGTACCACTGTGCAGAATTGGACCATTATCCTTCCCTTGAAAGACCTGAATTATAAATTACTTTTCTAAAATTGGGGAAAAGGAGAATTCTCACACTCTCATATAGTGGCCTTGGTGCTTATACACTTTGACCTCAAGTATAAAATGATACCAAACCAAAGACCCAGCCCATAAAAACATTGAAACACTTAGTTTTAAGTTGCTGGGAGTAAACCCCACATTCAAATACTTGCTAAGCTGGAATGTCATTACGAGTTGAAAAGGAGCTCTGGACTTAAACTGCTCCAACTCTAGCGGGGCTGTGTGTGGTTCATCTTGCTCTGCGGTGGTTGCAGCAGCTAAGCAGAGATTGCACCGGGGGAAACAGCCCCAGCACCAGAACCCTCTGACTGCAGCCCTGCTGGCCCTGACTTGCAGAGACGAAGCATCCTGCACTGCAGCACATTCCCTGGGGCTCCTGTTATAAAAGCGCCGAGTCCGTTTTCAGATTTATTAAGGGTGCAGTTAGTGATGGTGGTGCCTCTTTTTTACATAAAATCTGTGCAGAACGGGGAATAAGAATTGTGAACATCTGGCTGTGCGCAGAGCCGGCAGAGAATCCTATTACAGCACTGGCACGACTCTCCGACCGCGGCGCTGCTAAATAATTCATTAAATTAGCAGAAGTTACACGTGGAAGATGTGCACTAATCTCGCACTGAGGAACACTGCTAGAACAAGCTCTACGAGGAGGAGGAGGAGGTGAGCACCAGCTGATGTCAAGCTGAGGAGGATCTAGTTCTTCTGCCAGTGAATGTTAAACGCGATATCAGCTCAGAGGAGGCTCATTGCCTGTAAAAGCTTGTTCTCCACCACAGGGACAAGGAAGGTGCAGAAAGGGAGTATCCTTGGGAACTGTGCAAGCGGAGCTGCTGGTGGACCCATCGGAGTCTTGCACGGCGCTGAGCCCCATGAGGCCAGCGCAGCTCCTGCAGTCAGAGCCCGAGAGGAACAGGCTTCCCGCTGTGGTTCAGAGCATTTCCCTGCTCCTAGGAGGCTTTTCCTGCATCCCTCGAGAGGCGAGTCCTCTCGCCTGCGAGGCACTCGGGCACTAAGGGGATTAAGAAGAAGTTCCTGTGTGAGCAGCAAGGAGAGCATAACTGGAAATTGGCACTGGCTCTAGGACACAGCCAGCTCATCGCTTATTCAGGATTAATTCTGCTACCTCTCATTTGCCCAACATGCAGAATTTGCATTTACTCTGAACTTGCTTTCTTGTCTTCCGTACACTGTGACGCTCCCTGCAAAACCCCATTGCTCACCACAGTGTAGGCAAAATATTTTTTCTTTTCTTTTTGCCCTTTTTTCCATTTCAGACAATGAAGTCATGTAGGGTTCCTTTGCAAACAACAGCTGAATAAAAAAGGACCAAAACATAGTGTGAAATCCATGAATCACCTCAAAAACTGCCATTTGCAGAAAGGAGAGTGTTTTCATCTTAATTGCTAGCTATCAATGAAACTGTTGAGTTCAACACTTCAATATAAATCAATGATTGAAAAATATCTTAACAATTTACTGGGAAAGAAAGCCTCTTTTATGGTGGGCATTTTATAATGCTGCAAAGATAGGAGAACTACATAGCCTACTTGCTCTGATAACACAATATTTATAAATCTCTAATATACCATTTTCCATCATTTTAAACTTTTTTTTTCTGTTCCTGAGCAATCTGCAAACAGCATTCTGTTTTCTGATAAGCACCAAAACACCTTTGCAGTACCCAGTAGTGTAAGTTTACAAATGAGCTATAAAAAGCACTCACAATTTTGAACTTATTTTTAAAAAGCATACATAGACGTGAGATCGCAGCGCTATCAAATATCGCCCTGAATAGGTTTGTGATTCATTGCAATGCATTTAATGTCAGTGTTTTCATTATTTAGCATAAAACCTGGCCCCGTTTCAATGGCGAGAATGGGAAGGAGTTTCTGCCACAGGTATTGCCGTTGTCTAACTCACCTTCCTGCAATTCTTTGGTCTGATCCAGCAGTCATCCAGCCCAGTACAATGACTAAAATGCAAAAAAACAGGATTCGTGCTTTGCACTGTCTCCTGTTGTCTTGAAAGAGCTTAATTTCAGGGGGTAGATGTGGGGAGTTTTGGAAGCCTAAGGCCTATTCAGGCAAACAAAACCAGAAGTGCCTCAAGCCTTTGGCTGCATTTGGTTGTCACCCTCCCTAAGTGAGAACTTGTTATCAAAAAATGTTAAAGTGAGAATTACTTTTTTAAAAAAATCACTTTCTAATTAAATAGAATTAGTATAGCTTGTCTTTAAAGATGAATCTTTCTGGCTGAAATGCCAAGACTTTATTATAAGCAAAACCAGGCTTTTCCATAAATCTGTGGTGATCAAGTATTTTAAAATGTGTACCCACAACCTAGTGTAAACTGCTCATATTGCCATTTGAAGTTGACATCTAAACTTCTCTAGCAGCTGGTCCCTGTAACCAATTAGTTTTCTTGACAGGAGTTGAATATTAAGTTGTTGTGGCTTTTAATTAAATATTGAAGAATTATGGTGACATGGCATGACAGCCTACTGCAAAATAATTTACAGTATCCTGTTACATTGTTATTTTAAAACAATTTTCCTGGCATGTTTAATCTCCTTAAAACCTGCTGCTAAATGAAATTACAGTATTTTGCCATATATCAAATAATGATAAATGGCATCATACATCTGCATGTGCCTTCCATATCCAAGGAGCATAATACCCCCTCCTTCCTAACCTGCCTCCCCGCTTTGCTTAAAGAGGACAAGGCTGAATCCGCTGAAAATCCCTAAATGTTTAGAACAATTCCCCACTGAAAAGCCCTAAATTTTTTAGAACAGTTCCCCAAGGGGATTGCTCCCTCTCTAAAACCTGGGCTCATGCTGAACATGTGCTAGACATGTGCTAGACAGGAAGGTGGAAATGGAAATTAAGAAGACCCTAGAACTTATTTGTCCAACAACTCAGATCAAATGTGCCAGTTCACATATCTGATGCTTTGGTGCAATTTGTGCATTGACTGATAAAATCTGTTGTTCAAGGTCAATTAGGTGTATAATAAAATGGGCTCTATTCTCTCCTCCCTTTCAGCTTTGAAACCTCACAGAGCACATTGAAATTCCATGGGTAAGTGTGACTGAGAGCAGGATTTAACCAGTAAATGCAAGTAACAGCAGGTATTGTTTCAACTTAGTTTGGAAAATCTATGGAACCGAGTTAATGCTTCACTTTAAGTTTTTATGCAGCACCTCGTTAGCCAAGAAGTGATCCAAAGTACTTATCCTTCTGCACATTCTAAGATCATGTGTTTAAAATAGACCATCTTGGTATCAATTTCTAAATATCACTGGGTAGCTGAATGGCTTCAGATTTTTTTTTTTTTTTTGCATCAGCTTTATTGGAACTGAACTAAGGATGAATGTGAGATCTCTGAGCACACAGAACATTTTTCAAAGGTTAGAAAGATCTCTTTTCCAGCACCAACAGAAAAAAAATGCAGAGTTAATTTTGACAGCATAGACACTGCTGCCATTGTGCAGTCAGAAACTCCAACTTCCCAGCTGTCTTGCTGGCTCAACACTCCATTAAATGCTTAAAGGGGGAGAATACATGCTGGAAGTTTTGTTTTGAGGAATGGCTCAAGGGCAGGATGTCAGGATGCTTTCACAAACAACGTTCTGGAGGGCACATTGTTATTATTATCATCATTATTATTTCTATTCTCCCCTTTATAATCTCCCACTGCCAGGGACACAATGACACACTGCTGTTTCTCAAAACCACCAGCATCGCAAATGAAACTTGGGCCAGCATCCTCCATAGAAGCAGCTAAACACACACTGTGCTCATGACAATTTTTTCAGCTTGATGAGGGCCACAGCATATGGGTGGCTGTGTTCATTCCCTCCTCCCCAGCCCACAGAGCACGTAGACCGTCCAGGCAATGCCAGCCTGCTCAGTGCTGGAGGCAAAGCACCTCCGTACCAAACGTGGCTGAAGAATTATTTGCAGGCAGTGTGATCTGTTCTGCTCCACCTGCAGAACCCTGAGGAGGAGCACCCCAAGGAGTGACATGACTCTATGCAGAGCAACCTTTGCAGGTGGTCTGGTTAGATTGATCATGGCGGGTATCCGCAGCTCAGCTTTGGGGAGCTAACGCTGGTGGTCAATTTGAGATCAAGCTATCAGCAGGGTTTAGAGGCACAATTAAATTCACTGTCTGTTTTGTTCTTGACAAGGGAGACAGCAGCAGCAAGCAATCCCAAAATAAGAAATGCAGTTTCTATCCTGAAGCCCAGAAAAAGGGCAACTGTAGGGCATGGGGGTCAGTCTGAGTGTCACTGCAGAGATTCCCCCCCCAGTGTCAGCATTATCTGGTTCTCCATCTTCTAAACCAAAAATGATCAGCAAACCCGAGAATTTTAGTCCAGCTACAAACATGGCAGTAACTAGATTGATTAGGATGAGGAAAATAACAATATCATGGAGAAAAAGAACAGGAAAAATAACATTTCTTTGATAACCTCTCCGCTAAGCCTCAAGGCATTCTCCAGGAGCACAGCTCATTTTCTGTGGATGTTACTTCGGAGGCATCTTCCCGAGCAAAGCTGCCACTTCCCACCACGATCCGTGGGGATGCAGCGTGGCCATGCTCATCAGTGGCAGCTTTGCACACACATTGGTGATGTCCTCATGCTGAAGCACAGAAAAGTAGTTTTCCATCTCCTACATTCTTCCTTAATATATTCATCTTTCACGCTAAGTGACTAGGATTGCTGCCATGGAAGTGCTTTGGGGAGCCCATGTGACGAAAGCTTTAAAAGCATAAAGGGAACTATTAGTTTTTATGAATCCCAAAAGGCTATTCTGAGATTTTCCCAAAGGGAACACATGAGAAGAAGAAATATTATTTTTCAATAGGATATAAAATATTTACTATCTGCCAGTGATGGGCACTGAATGATTTGTGAACATTACTTTGACAGCACAGTGTTTAAGCATGCATTTCACCCTACACAGGCAATCACCAGAGCAGTATATCAAAACCTAAAAATCTCCTGCTTAGTATAAATATTGACTGCATCTGAAAACAAATGCATGTATAACTCACCACATAAAACTTAACGTAAAGTTGTGTGATTTTAAATAAGCACGTAGATATTATATATACTTCATGTTGGCTGAAAATCACTCCAATTTGTTCTGTTGCTCAAGAAAGAGAAAATGAAGGTTCCAATTTGGATCAGATACAGGAAATTAGGGTGTCTTTCCCATTACTTACTTAGCAATGGTGGTTTGTGCCATTATTTGAGGAATGCAAGCTGCTTCATCTTAGTTTCACATTGGGAAGAAGCAGTCAGTGATGGGAGTAGCAGTGGAGCCCTGAGGAAAGACAAAGCTGTAGCCTACTGCACAACACAAAGCAAACCATTTAACCTCTCTTTGCCTCGGTGTCTCTAGAAGAAAATAGTGTTCTAATAATAAGAAATTAATGTGCAGCAAAAGTCAGTTACTCCTGCTAGAGACCTAGAAAAGTTTCTATTTAATTATCCCTGTAACCTCAGTACTGGGACCCTGTGGTACCACATATTCCTTTCAAAAAGAGATCTTGCTGCCACTTGTACTTCGGCACAGAGGAAGGGGCACCCCAGTTTCATTTCCCTGTCTGACTGGTGCAGGAGACTGAGCAGCCAAATCAGCATGGGGTGTGAGGTAGTGAAGAGGTGGAGAAGACATCCCAACTATCTTTTCCTTTGAAAGGTAGTC
>NW_010585607.1:48329-76444 GCF_000705375.1 Tinamus guttatus | reverse complement strand
GTAGATCTATGTATGAAGTTCCAGCCCACCCAAGCAATGTTGTTCTGCTGAGGATTTTTCCTGGTAATAGTGCTGGACTTCTGGCAGGCTAATTGCTCGGATTATTCACAGGAGTGAAGCCTGAAAGATCAGGCTCCCCTAATGACAGATTGTTTCACCCAACATGCAGCCACACCTGGTACGGGTTGTGGTAGCATTTAACAGTGTGCAGCAAGACAACCCAACTAAATTGGGACAAGAAGTAGAAAAAGAATAATGATGCCAACTGTAACTCCAGGGAGACTGTAAGCAGGCAGATTGCAACTACCCTAATCGTAACGAGGCCAAGAAGGCAGGGAGAATTTCTGTCAACTGTATGATAGTGATTGCACTTTTCTAGCAATTTGAAGGACTAAAACCTGGGTTATCTCTGACACAAAAAGACCTCATATTAAATTGCACAGCCCTTTATAACTGACTGGGATGAGAGTAAAGAGCAATACCTTTGAAGTAAGTGTTACAGGTTGCAGAGGTCAGCATATATGTGTTACCTGCATGTATCCTACCCACTGGATGACCCAGCTAACCCTGCTTCCCTTGTGTGCTCTAAAGGGAGGACTTAAATTTCTGGGAAGCAGTCTGGAGCTACTATAATTTCTATTACTTTTCCAATGCTTGTTTGCTTTATGGACCTGTCAGGGGTCGTTATGAAGTTTTTTGGATTATAGGAAACTATTAAAACTCTTCAGGTAACTTTGAATAGACCCAGACACATGAAATCATAGTCTAGAGGAAATTAAGAGGCTGAGTGTAATATTGGATGCATGCCTGAAAAGAACTACAAGTGCACCAGCAAGTTTAGTTATGTCCTCTCTTCATAGCAAATTTCTAGCAGACCCTTTATTGTGTTTTACCAGTTTCTGTTGTTCAGCTTCAGCTTGAGAGCATTTAAAGTGACCATAGCAGAGGCACCTGAATTTGCAGGATTGGAAAGCGTCAGACTCATCCTCTCAAATATTAAAAGACTTCTAAAAGCGATTCTGAAGTGACCCTTCTGGCTCCTGCTCAGAGCAGCAAAGGCAGTGCTGGCCAGAACACGATGCTGGCTCCTGAATATCTGGAATGGAATTGTTGAGGCATCCCACAAAGTGCTAGGACACAGCTTAACATATTAATGAGAAAACTCACTCCACCGAACTTCTCATTGGCAGATCTTCTCTAGCAGATCTACATTCTGCAGGTCTGAAATCACTTGCTAGAGCCAGTGTGAAGTGAGGAGTCTGGCATATCACAGGATTTGGTCTACATTGAGCACAGTGGCCTGAAGCTAAGCTGAAACAAGGCAGAGAAGAAGCTAGGCTCCTGAGAAGTTTGGATGACAAGACTAGCCCCTCTGGGAGGGTACCTGTGAGCCTCTACTTGCAGAGCAGTCATTCCCTGTCAGTGCTAACCTCCTGATGAAAGCTTGCATGCAGATACATCTGTTTCTTCTGGAATTGGCTAGGATATGCTGCATGCCTAGCAGGCTGTGGCCCACTTCAGTTATTTACGCCTGTATCACTAGCTGTGATATATCTTAAGGCATAAGGCATTCAGCTTGTACCTCAGAGTCTCATACAGCACTTCTAGTAACACAGCTGACCAAAAAGAAACTAGATTTGTCCTCCAGTTCCTATGTTGGTTTCCCAAAGACTATCAAATTGAGTTCACAGTGTTAGACCTTACTTTCAAATGCTCCACATCCTTGGCTTAAAATATCTTAAAGACTGCTGAAAGCCCTGGATAAAATCTATACTGAATAACCTTGCTCTTCTGCTGCAATTGGATCTCTTGAAAACTAGGGCAAAGCTTATCTGGAGACAGAGTTGGTCAATCTGAGGCTGTGGAATGAGCTCCCTCAAGACTTCTGGTCCATGTTTCTCTAACCTTGTGTTCTCTAAAATAAATACAGACCAACATTTGTATTTTTAAAAGAAAACAAAACAAAGCAAAACCAAAACTGATAAAGCAGTATCAAAATAAGACATTCCAGGGCACACACTTCTCTCTGGAGGAGGGGAGAAGAATAAACATCATGTGACAGATATGAATTACATCACTTAATGCATTCTTGCAAAGCATTCAGGTACTGTCAAGATGAATCTATGACAATTTAAAAAAAAAGTACTGAGCTATTGAACTCCTTCATATCAGTATATCGAGTGGTTAGCTGTGATATATAACTTCTCCCTTAAAATCACCTTGGTATTGGAGAACTGCAGTGTCCTCCCTCTAGGGGAGTTTCTGGGAGATACTGATCTCTAACTGACTAACACAATTCCCAGACATATTAGTAGGATTTATAACAGAGATGGAAATTGCGGATGCCTGAACACATATGATGCACTTTTGGGAGCCAGCACAGCTTTTATAAAGGAAAATTCTGCCTTAGAAACCTACTTAAGTTTCTTGAAGGAATTAATAAAAGTAGGTAAAGGGGACCAGCTGAGAAGGGCTGCTTGGGCTTCCAGAAGAGAACTCTTCTTGGCCAAAGGCCATTTGTGTGTGTAAACATTTTTCACGGTTTCATGTGCATTCTGGACAAGGTCATAAAAGAGGAAATAATTAAATATTAAAAATCATTATTTGTACAGAAAGTTGAAGGGTTGAAAACTGCTTCCAGTATCATGCATATTTGCTGTGTTCTTATACTCTTCATTACAATTTTACTCCTCCCTCTGCACATACCAATATCAGACTAGATAAACCTGGCACTGTTTGGCTGTCCTTACCTAGCTAGTGGTGATCTCATCACTTTTCATTAACTGGCAAGGAAGGATCATAATCAGATTATGGAACAAACTTGGGAATCTGGATGAGAAGTTCCAAATCTCTTTCCTCCGTTTTCAATGTTTCTCTTCTCAAAATCTCTTTCCTCAGTTTTAAATGACTCTTCTATTTTTCTCCTATCTCACTGAGGTCATGTGAGAGATGATGGCTGAAAGACTGAGAGGTGCTTTGACTTTGCAGTAATGAAGAGTGAGTGGTAGGTAACCTATTTGCAGAAGTGGCAAGAAAACAATGTGTTATAAAATACATATATGGTCTGTTCCTGGTTTTATGAGAGATAAGGAGCAGCATTCACTTCAACAGAACATTTTAATGACTCCCAGGTTGAGAGCAGGCTAAAGAAATCGTACCTGAAAGTGCAGCAATATGCAATAAAGCCATGACAACAAATCTCTCTCTTTTAAGATCATCTTCAGTGGTTCAGCTGGCATAATCCTGTAAATCTTGTCCTGTGAACCATTAGTAATAGAGGAAAGCGGTGGATTGCAATTACCATAGCTCTGAGAGAAACTCAGTCATGATGTGACATGGCTTCTGTCATGCTGCTACCAGCCTTAGCATCCTGGAAGGAAAAGACTAGAGCCTTTCAGAAGACATTTAAGAGAAAGAGCTGCAGGGAAGCTATATTCATATAAGTGCTAGGCAGTTCAAGAATCATGTTTGTTAGCAGGGGCTAAACAGTTATCTTCTCTGTACAAGGTAGGCAGAATTCCCTTGTCTTTGACTACAAATAGGCATCTACTATCCTCTGAGATGTCCTTAGGCATCCAGGACAACCATGTGAACCTAGGAGATGTAATTCTGGGCTTGTAGGGGACCCACAGTTCTGGAAGGGCAGCTCTGGGAGAAAGATTCCCGAGGGCATCCACAAAGGCACTAGATAGATACCCATGTTCAGGCAGCAAAACCACACCCAGGTTTTTGCAGCGATAGTTGTGCTGAACTTATGTGGCTTTGGACACCTGAGGATCAAAATGACTACAGAGTTTTGGAGCAGAGATAGGACCTGTGGCCCTTGGAGTGACAGCAAATAGTTGTTCTGATATCAGCTGCTCTGATAACCACTGACAAGGGCCTGAAGATCTGTTCTTTTTCAACCTGTGCTATGAGGTATTTTACTACAGTGTTAAACAAATATCTCCCACTCAAGTCCAGTGTCCATGTGGAAAAGTATAACAGATAGGCTTTGACTTTAGGTTACAGTGACAGTGAGACTTAGCTGCATTTCAAGGCACAGGTTTCAGTTACTACAGGCAAATCAATTTTGAACTGCAAACAGTAAAAGAGACATTTATGTTGAATGGCCTTCAACACTGATTTGGTTTTGTTTTACATTTTTACTCAATTTATTGTGTTCTTGTGTATCTAAATCACCATAAAATCACTAGCAGGTAAGTGCCCTGGAAATACAAATATAAAGATATATTTCTGTTACTATTTTTTAAAATCATTTCTTACAAGTCAAATCTTGCAGGCACAAGAAAGAGGCAGTGCAAAGGTTGCTAAGTGCATTCAGGGGGAACTGAACTGAAGCTAGAGACTGCCAAGAAAAAAAAACATGATAGCAAGAAAAAGGCTAAGATCCTCCTGAAAAGTAACAAATATAATTAAAACCCAGAAAAGAGAATGTCAAATGGGCTAAGGTTAACTGTTCAAGCAATGCCACAGCTTGCTCATGGAGAGTATTAATGATTTTATCAGAAAACAATAGAAAGGGGGATTGTGAGCCAATCTGCTTCACTTTTGAAACAGTGTGCAGAATACTGAATACAGATTTTAAAGGCGTTTCTTTGCCATTACACCAGAGACCCACACCGGGCCAAGAATGACCACCTGGAGACTGTGCTATATTAACAGAAAGGTTAAGGGGGAAAAAGGCTTAGAAGCATGGGCCTGCATCCTGATATCTGGTTAAATCTCTCTTGGTTTACAGTCTGATCCAAAAGAAAATTTTGAAGGAAGCTTGAGCTGACTCGAAATTTCATCTCAGATAATCTCTTTCAGTTCCCTCCCCCACTATTTGGCAGTGCCTTTTGATACTGCTGTTCTTCTTTCAGCAATTTCAGAAGCAGCTGGCTTTCCTCCCAGCACAAGCTGGCTGCGGGGAGAGGCCACTAATGAGGAAAAGCTCTTGTTCAGTTTGCTGTATACGGGGAGGAAATCGTAATGCCATCCACATGATGTGGAGTGAGGTGGGAAAAAGGGGGTGGGGGGAACACATTAAGGAGCCGCACAGGGAATGGAAATTCCAAATCTGGCATGGAATGGGAAATAAAACTCCCCAAATCATGATAGTTAGATAGACGGTTCAGAAGGGTAAAGGTTTTGGTTTCTTGGGGGAATTAGTAGTACAAAAGTCAGCCTGATTTTGCTCTGCAGAAGGGAGACAATACCTAGCTGACAAGATAGCTCCAAGTACAGGAGATGACTAGCTAGATTACGTTGAACAAAGAAAGCTCCTGTGACAGCAAAGTTTGCTTTCTTGTGTCTAACGCTCTTAACAGATGTTTACTGAGATCACTTTTTTCCACTTTGTCTTTTAAGGAATCTAGTTCAAAAGACTTAGGAATTCATGAGCATCAACATAACAAAAGAAGTAATAAACTTATGCATGTCAAGGCCAACATGCCAAAAACTCAAACTTCCAAAGACCCAAGTAAACAATAAAGTGATGTGTTATGATACAAATGAGATGCTAAAACTCACCTTAGTAAATTCTTTCTATTATATAGTCAGAGTGTCTTCCAAAAATCACACCTTCTGAAGGGAATGTTTCTCTTCAGATTTCTCTTAAAAGAAAGATCTGCTAAGCAGGTATTCCAAGCTTACTATTTCAACCCAATTTCTTCTTTTTATGAATACAATTTTTATCCTAGTTTTGTCTGCTAAAGTGTCACTTCTTTTATAATAGATTTTTTTTTTGCACACAAATGTAGCACCAACCCTATAAAGGGAAGTAGGCATTTTTATCTTGGTTTTTCAGTTGTGGAAAGAGAGACACATTCCCCTTCATGGAGGTAAGAGTAGTATTTTTAGGCTGATCACTGCTTATCCACATCGCTCACTCATAGGAGTCCATTTCTCATATTTATGTCTCCCTATTTCCACATTTTGTCCTAAATTAGCTATTCTACCTCCGCAGACTAGCTTCTCATCAAAGATAGGTAACACATGCCTTCTGATTTGTTACCGTCAGAACCCCCAACAGAAAATGCTTTCTGTTTTAAACAGAGTGGGATCAAGCAAGACAATAATTTATAGTAATAGGAAGATTAAGGCATTCAAAAATGCACTAGATTTTGTGACCTAATGAGTCAGAGCTGCTGTACCACTGTAAGCATTAAGACCTGAACAGGTAGGCTGTAGAAATTAGTGGGTGTCACAGATTTTCTCAGGTTTGGAACATGAGATCAAATGATATTCATAGATCTACTGTTCTGCTGGGAGCTGCCCATGACTGGAACAGCTGGAAAAGTAGACCCCCATATTTTTCATTAACTATTACCAAAAGTGACACCTGCGTTTCAAGAAGTCATCTCTCTGGTACTGTCATCCAAGCTCTTGAATTCAATCTAGTAGCTCACAGGCAAGCATTGGGACTGTTATCCATGCTCCACACCTAACAATCATTATAGCAAGTGGTGTTCTGCATCCCTTCACCTCCCTTCAACTTTGGAAACACCTCCAGGGCAAGCCTAAGTAGGATTGTAAGATAAAAAAGAAAATCACTAAAGCAAGGTCCACATTCAGAAAAAATAAGATGCTTCCCTTATCACATTTAATGATAATAATGCTTGCTGGACAGTGTCTGCTAAGTGTGATCTGCTCCATTGACCAGTATCACACACTAGCTGCTGTGCCTACAGTTTGAGTAAAAGAAGATAAAATCAGAATATCACAGTGCTCAATATAAGATACACAGTACTGTCCATTCATACAGCCTCATGGAAACAGAGGAGGATGATTTGACTTAGCCTAAACATGTGGGGTTTAGTGTTAAAGGAGAGAAATTTACCTCCTGTAGTATTCTTCCAACTATTCAGACACTAAGGTACTTAGCTGACTTTAGTTGCCAGGATTAGTTTAACTGTGAACACTAAGGCATGCAGACAGAAATATGATACTACCAAGACTTTGGACTTATGCCAGTCAGTCATAAAGACAGGGGAGTTGGAAAGTATTTTCCAAGAGAGGAGGCAACTTACATCTGGGTAAGCAGTGCGAGCAGGGAAGGATGGGCAGATATCCACAATTTCTGAGACACACATGTATTATTTTAAAGCAGTTTTCTTTCGGTATGCCTGTCACACCCAAATTTATTATCTTCACATAAAACTTATTCCTCTCACAGAGCTGTGTTTCTAGCCTGCCATTTCAAAATTATATGGGACTCTCCAGCACAGATTTGCTGTTTGGGAAACAGACTATAATCATCTAGAATAACCAGGCCAATTCGTATAGAAATACTTTCCACAGAAACTCGGTATTAAGATGGCAATATTCCTTAGGCTCAGTATTCCTGTGTCTTAGAGAATATGATTTTCAAACACCTATTTGTATGGGAGGTTCAGTTGCCATGTAAATTGAGCAGGTTTTATCCTTTGTGGCACTATTTTGCTCTATTCCCCTAACATAAACCAGTGTTTATCTAGCTTTGTACTTCCTTAGAGATCTCTCTCTAGTGATGAGAGAAGAAATCATAGTGGCAGTTCACCTTCATGGTAAACGGAGGGGCTGGATTCCTCGTGGGCAGGTCAGGCTACACCAGGGGCAGCCTTAGCTCTCCACCTTGTTCAGGTATCTCCCATGCCTAATTAAATAAGTTGGGTAAAGCATATAGGAGATAGAAGAATGCAGAAAACCCTCCCAAAATGGTGAGCTGTCTTTCAGTAGTGCAGTGATTCTGCTAGTCTGCAGAGGGCCACCACCTTTGGCAGGCGCCACCAGGCACGTGGGGCTCATGTCATTCTTCCACTCTCTGGAGTGAGACAGTAAGATAACAATTTAATATGGCAAACAGTAACTTTTTTGCAAAATGCAAGACTCTGGAGATCCCCATTTCCTCCTTTGCCTGTATCAGGGGCTCAAGCAGCTGGTTAAAAATGCCTGAACTCCAGATCCCCATTTCCTCCTTTGCCTGTATCGGGGGCTCAAGCTGGTTAAAAATGCCTGAACTCCGTATATCTTCCTGCCAGGCTCTTTGAAATTAATCCAATCCAGCTTGTTTTTGCTCCGACTTTTTGTTTTGCCCTTGACTGAACCAGATAGAAATGTGGAAAAAAAATGTCAGTTCTGATACTTCTGAACACTCCTTAGCAAGATGTTGCAACCTGCTGAAACAACGAGAGGCCAAATAGCCCCATTCCATACGGACCTCTCCTGCTTGAGGCGGGTGAGTAATCACGTTGGCTGCGTTCCTGTCACTTGGAAAGCGCCGGCCGCCGAGCAGCTGCGAGCTGTGCCCCCTGCCTCCTGCCCCTCCTGCATTGCCAGTGGCCCTGGAGGCCACCCCAGGCCCATGGAGAGTCACCAGCTTGGCCTCAGGATGCCTCTGTGGGCTCCAAGGTCTCTCGGGAGCACCACCTGAGAAGCAGTGACTAGTAAAACAGCTGGTAAGACTTCTCACTTGTCTTGAATTATTTGGGGCCTCCTCGATTTTGGACATGGTGTTACACCAGACTGCCTTATGCAAAGCTCATAGATGTGCCAAATGGCATAGCCACATATGCTTACTTGTAGGTCACCTACACAGCGTGACAAGAAGATCTGGTGTGCAATAAATGGCAAGGAAAAGCTCCTGCTCAGCTCTTTCCTGGCATGGCTGGAGCAGAAAGAGATGATGGACAATAAGCTAAGAAATTCTTGTGCTCCTGATATCAGAAAAACACTTTTCTCTGATATTTGAATACGAAAGGAAAGTGTGGAGGAGGAGAAGCTGTGCTGGAGAAGACGGCATACAGCCCCAGAATACCGCAGCTCCTGGAAGTCCTCGTGCGTGGCACTCGTGCATGCTGTGCCACTCTCACCACCCCTGAGGGAAGCGGGTGCCCAACCTCAGAGCTAGGCAGTACAACCCACTCTTTTCTTCTTGTCCTTGGGCAAGGAAGCCAAGCAAATGTGATTTTCAGTCTCATCATGGGGCAAGAAATAGGGTTAATCCTTCACTGCCACACAGTGTCGCTGGCTTCAAGCACTTCAAGACTTCAAGCACTTCTGACTCAGACCATTAATTACTGCCACGCTCCACTCAGTGGCCTTCCCCAAACATTTTTGCAGCACCTCTTTTGATATACTGCAACCACTATTTATCCATGGGTTAACTCAGGAGCACTCCTTCCCTCTTTGCAGTCATTTCACTTGCTTTCTACCTGGTAGCACAGCAATTACATTTTTCCCCTTTGACTTATCAGCCCCTGTCCTTTCCCACCTAATAGATCCCTGTGCCTGACTGAAATATTCAATAATAGGATGTTGGAATCATAACTGTCCCTAAACATCGTCTCAAGCCATACAATTTATAGATCTCTCAGTTGTTTCACCAGGAAGTTTTCATGGTCAATTAAAGCAA
The DNA here is from genome assembly GCF_000705375.1 of Tinamus guttatus. Next base: position 67,068 of record NW_010585607.1, on the reverse strand, counting down.
GGATTGTCAAGACATCTACCTTCAAAATCCAGAAAATTGTTTGATGTGACACTTTTTAAAAAAATGTCATTTTTAGAAAGAGCACAAAGCTGTACAACAGGAAAAGTTAACTAAGTCTTTGCAGATTTACTCATAACAATAGGGACCTTGGTTTTCTATAACTCCATAAGCTATATTATTTTCTATTCAGACTGTCTGTGGATATTCATGAAAATCCTGAGCTTTATACATCATAGAAGGGATAGTTATTCATCTGAGAATCCCCACCGAGAGCATATTTTCTGCAGTTACCGTTTGACTTCTCCAAGCTCCCTACAGATTCCCAGTGCACCTATATCAACCAGATAGGGGCTGACAAAGGAGGCTTCTTCTGATTTATCAGTTGGCTATCTCTGCAATCTAGCAAACTACCTACAGATTTGCAGTAATATTCCAAGATTACATATAATGCATGTAGCAAAAACTACTTCTTCTGACTCACTGCTCAGCACCTAATTAGCAAAATCAAAGCAATTCTTTCAGCTCTCTCTGTTGCTTTGGGATTTTTTTTTGTTTTACTTACCAAATTTCTGATTTTCATCTTTTCAGCCCAAAGAAATAATACCCCCTGAGGCAGATGACCAACAATTTTCAAAGCAGGACTAAAATACAGCTTTCACTACTAGATGAGATAAGATAGATATGGTCTGCATTGCATTTATAACTGGCCTGCATTACGATGAACATGTGCAGTTTAGTGGAGTTAAAGATAATCTGTATCGCTTGCTAAACACATTCCATCAGTTTTACATTTATGCAGCTAAAGGCAAATGTTTAAACATTTGGTTAATGCACCATATGTCTAAAATCTTTTGGTTCCATCTGACATTTTTTAAATATTTTTATTTCAGTGGTAACTCACTGAGTAAATTCATTTCTCCTGGAGCTGAGTATCCCATACTCCCTTTTGCCACAGCATTCTTAAACCTGTCTGCCATGATGTCTTAATTTTTTGGCTCACTAATCTAATTTAATGTAATTGGTTTGGCAGCTCTATTAACTCTTTTTTTTTCTTTTCCTTCCCTTTTTTTTTCACATGTAGGTGCTAAATGAGGCAGAATGTGTGCATGGTATGTTAGGTTGCTTTTTTTTCCACTTGCCCATTTTAAAGCATGATTGCAATTTTCTGGACAGGGGCAAAAAAAAGTGGGACAACATAGCCCCTCTGTGCAACCCACCTGGCAGCAAATGAAGCATCCTTCATGGTAAATTAGCAGTGAAGCCTTCTGGCAAACAACAGCACAGGGTAGATGAGGATCAACTCTCCACATAATATTTAGGGTGACTAATGCACTTGAAAACTATACTTCAGTAGGAAGACTTTACACCAGCAAATATAGAGACAAAAGAAGCTAGTTTTTCTTGCTTCATGCAGGAAATCTAGGTCTGATTATGGCACTTTCTACTACAGTCTGTGAATTGAGTTCATCAATCGGGGAAAAGCATTATACAAATAGATCCAAGCAAAGATTGTTATTTAAGAATTTTCATTTGATTATTACATAAGTATTATTACTTAAGTATTTTCATGATGACTGCTTTCTTCTTGACATGTAATTAGGCACTCTGCTTTCCAAAAAGTTGGGACTCTCTGGAAATTCGGTAGTGAGGGCAGCAATGTAACAAGCTTATAAGCTAGATAATAAAGCTATTGCGACAAATCTCTAAACTGGATGAAAGCCTAAGTATTTAATGGCCTGAGCTTCAAATGCAACTTGCTGGATTTTCTTTAAATTTTGCAGAAACTTCCTTCTTTGTTCTCAAAGAAAATCCACTAATTCATAGAATCATAGAATCGTTAAGGTTGGAAGGGACCTCTAGAGGTCATCTAGTCCAACCTCCCTGGACAGGGTCACCTAGAGCACGTGGCACAGGACTGCATTCAAGCAGGTTTTGAAGATCTTCAGAGAAGGAGATTCCACAACGTCTCTTGGCAACCTGTTCCAGTGCTCTGTCACCCTCACTGTCAATACATTTTTTGTTAAGTTCATGTGGAACTTTTGGTGCTTTTGTTTGTGGCCCTTTCCTCTTATCCTATCGCCGGCCACCACTGAAAAGAGGCTGGACCCATCCTCCTCACTGCCTCCCTTGAGGTACTTGTAGGCACTGATTAGATCCCCTCTCAGCCTTCTCTTCTCCAGGCTGAACAGGCCTAGCTCCCTCAGCCTCTCCTCATAGGGCAGATGTTCCAGGCCCCTGATCATCCTTTTAGCCCTGCACTGGACTCTCTCCAGCAGCTCCACATCCCTCTTGTACTGTGGAGCCCAGAACTGGACACAATACTCCAGATGCGGCCTCACCAGGGCTGAGTAGAGGGGCAGGATCACCTCCCTCGACCTGCTGGAGATGCTCTTCTTAACGCACCCCAGGATCCCATTGGCCTTCTTGGCCACGAGGGCACACTGCTGCCTCATGGTCAACTTGTCATCCACCATGACACCCAGGTCTTTCTCTGCAGAGCTGCTCTCCAGAAGGTCAGTCCCCAGCCTGTACTGGTGTCTGGGGTTATTCCTCCCCAGGTGCAGGACCTGGCACTTGGCCTTGTTGAACACGAGGTTTTTCACTGCCCAGTTGTCCAGTCTGTAATTTTCTGCTGGATCAATTTTCTAAATTAAAATTACAAGGAAACCAAAATAAATTTCAATTATCAAATCCTCCATGTGCAACCTCACTAGGAAAGTTTGTTAGTGAGGTGCTAAAATCAGAGCTGGTTGCAGTCTCAGCTAAACAATGTCATGCCAACACAGCGCCTGGCCCAGGTCCTTAATCGCATTGCTTCAAGAGGTTGCTAAAGTCAATGGAATTATTTAATTTAGTCTAACTTAGAAAGAACCTAGTCTGATTTTCATTTCTTTTGTTTCCATGTAGGAAAATATTCTAAAGTAAGCGTAAAGTGGATTGTGGCTGATTTTGTTTTAATTTATTGTGTTCCAGAAGAAGACCATGCTTGCTGAAGGAAGACAATCAGCTTTTTCTCAGCACCACCCAGTTTTGATCATTGTCAGAAGAACAGTGGTGGGGCTATGGAAAATCAAATATTTTTCAGCAGGACTGCAGGCCAGTTTCCTTATAGCAGTCAGGGAGTTGATGCTTGGTCATGACAGAATGGAATTGTCAGAAACTCATCTCTGTCTTTGTGGGCATCAGCATTAATTGCACCAGCTTCTGTGGTTTGCAGATTTGCAGATTTGCATATGTGCATATTTCAACCAAGTATGATCAGGATTTTAAGAAAATTTACCCAGATGCTTACCAGGGAAGACATGTGGGAGGTTTAGCTGTTTCTGCCTTGGGTAGAGAGAGAAACAGGGTGACTCCATGTTCTGCACTCACTTGTACACCCGCCTGGGGAGCAGAGCCTGCTTCACTGCCATCTCATCTCACATAGGGTCCTCTTGTTTTGACAGAGGAATAGGGTTGTGCACCTTTTCCTTCTGCAAGGTGCTTTTTTGCACATGTGCTGGCAAATGGGTCCTGACAAAGTAATCAATCAGTTAAACGGAAGGAAAGCTCTGTATACTAAAAGGTGACATAAAATTACTGCCTAACCTATTAGAGCACTAAGCCTGCTGTAGCCCGATTACACCTTTGCTGCATACAATAAAATGGCTCTGGAGCAATACCTCAACAAAGGAATAAGCCTCTCGTGAAAGAAGAATTTGCTGTTCATCATGGCTCTGAATACAGGAAGTAATACTTTTCTAGGGTCATGCTGGTAGTAACCCAGCATGTGATAAAGGAAATTAGAGTCCGCATTGCATTTTATACTTTATCTTTGTGCAGGTACCAAATGTGTATTTGAATCCCTAAATCCCACCAACAAAGGGTTGCTGAATGGAAAATGAGAGCATAAATTGATAGAAGGAATAGCAATTTATATATCTACCAATCTTGACTTCATAAGAGCTTCTTTCCTCAAAATAATTTTCCTAAGAGTTACACTAGCTGAAATCTAAAGTAACCACATCGATTTAAAAGAAAAAGTGCAGCTGAGAGTCAAGTCTAGCCTGTTGTCAATATTAAATACGCAGACTCCAGACTTCTGTATCCATCCATAATTCTGTTTGTAGTCCAACAAAGAAGTTGTGAGGTGAAATAATTTTACTGATTTCCATCTTTAAGAAGAATTCTCCATTCATCTTTTCCTAAAAAAAAAAGAGAAAAAAAAAAGAAAGAAAATAAATAGAAGGGGTCACATCACAGGATCTTGATTAGCTGAGCAGTAAGTGAAAATAACTGAGAAAAAAAGGCTCATGAAATAAGCTTAAACATTGATTGGATACCCAGTCTCATTCTTACACATTTTAAGCTGTGTATTCCCATGAGCTTCAGTTGCTTAAATCTTTTCTAACAGCTCTTCCAAGCTATGCAACGATCTGTATCTCGCAGTAACTACTCATTTAATCAAACTGTAATTAGCATGATTTACTTTGGAGAAAAATTAAAACTGACCCAATGATATATTGTTCAAGGTATACATATTATAAAAGGAAGAAAACATCAGGTTTGAGAACTGTCATTTGCAAGGTGAATGATGTTTCTTCCATCATGTTTTTTATTTGTTGTTGCTGTTATCGTTGTTTCTGTGAAGATCAGTGGAACAATTGCTCCAGATGAATATGGTTCCTGAATCATTTAACAATCGTTTAAAGGAGAGCAGTTTCTGCTTCAGAGCAATTAGAGGTATGATCAGAAATCACAAAGCTGCTGAGCAGGGAAAGGGAAGCTAGTTATAATTCTGCTACTCCACAATGGGGTGAAGAATTGCCATATAATTAAACTTCCCTAAGCTTTCATGGAAATATTTATGAAATGAGAACATATTTTAAATAAATTACCAGTCTATTTTATTATTCTAAAAATGTTGCATTGACAAAATATTCACCCAGACCTGATTGTTAAGCTTGTTCTGAGATTCAGGCTTAGCAAACAAAGTCAGAACTCCAATGCTGAACGCTCCATCTCCGGGACATTTTGGGCTGTGCCTACTGCATGACCCCCATCTGCTCAGGTGGAAGAGACAAAACACTCTGGGTTCACAGTGAGGGAATGGGAAAGCGTGCCTTATCAGCAACATCTCCCTTTGCCCTGACTCCACAAAAACTGTCAAACACAGACGATGTGAATGACTGGTCCCCTTATCTCAGAAATAATGCTGAGGAGCTACAGGGGCTCTGAACAGGAAGGCAGGTCAGTAGGCAAAATGAAAGTCTTGGAAACATTCTCATAGGAAAAGAAATTGCAATGATTGGAGTTATTTACCTTAAAGCCTCAGTTCATGGACAGAAGTGAAATGACTTTGGATGGCTTGCGTTGGTTTCTATCCTCCAGGCGCTTGCTCTGCCCCTCTCTCCGAAGACCCTTTTGCGCCGCAGGGCTACGGGAGCAGCTAGAACAGCATCAGCTGGGCCCGGGGAGGGTGTCAGCTGGAAAGGGACGGCTAGAGCCAGAGCATGTCCAAGCTGTGAAGCAAAGCCCTAAGAAATGGCAGAAGGGGCATTCCCGTTCTTCCTGCCCCGAGGCACAAGATGAAGGCAGGAATGAAGGTGGTAGAAGGGGATTAGCAATGAAATTAAACACAGATCCAACTTGAATGCAAAAGGAACTTTCTGCTTGCCGTGTAATTATGCTGTGGAATGTGACACCCCAGGGCACCATGGAAGGAAAGAGGCTGAAAGAACTGGGTATGAATAAAGACACTGCTTTACTAAAGGTGACGTAATTGAAGAGTACAACAGTTTTGACAGGGGTACTTAAAGTTCTGCTTCCTCACTGGAGCCAATATGCAATGATTAGTAGAGAGATGATGCCTAAAGTGAAAGAGGTTATGTTTATTGGTGGAGGGGCTCCGGCACTTTCCTTCAAAAGGAAAAGGGAGGAGACATCATTCCACCCTTACTTTCAGAGCCACTGGGCTGTGCTGCCTCCTGTATTCATTTCCTGGCCTGCTGCACTGCAGACTGGTCAGTCACAGCCAGAGGCTTAAGTTAAATCTATTGCAGCAAGAGTTAAGTTAAACATGAAAAACTCAGTATTATTGATATTTTTCCTCTGACATCCTGGAAGGAAAGGTGGAAAATTGACTCTACAAAGTAATGGTGATATGGATGAGTTCTACAGGATTTTATGTGTAGGAGAGGAGCCAATGGTGGATGCCACCAGTTCGTTGCAGTCTTCGATGGAGGGAAGAGAAAGCATCAGAGTGTCACAGCACTAAGGATGACCATCATGATAGCTGGATTCTTCACTTGCTAATGGATCCGCTTTAGAGAGAAGGGAGTTAAATAAAGAATAATCTTTGTACTCTTAGGGAAATGAGAAAGATATGTAGAACAACCTTTTACCTATTCACCGTTATACTTTCCTCTCTATGTCTAGTAAAAGACAATAATTATCACCCTACAGAGACTCAAGGAAAGTCATCAGCGTACATTGTTCCCATTTGATTTTTCATCATTTCTTTCTATCTCCCCCATAGATCATTTGAAATTGTCTCCATTCATTAGAAGAGAATATAATTAGGAATCATATGAAAACATTCCTTTTTTTAGAAAAGCATTAACTCTGCAATATCATATCTGACGGATCGAGAATATTTTCCAGGGCCCCTTTGGAATGAAGTATAAGCTGAATTATTTTTCAAAGATAACCACAAACCTCCAACATTTTCTTTTTTTTTCAATATTTCATTGCTGTCCCTGCTGACCTCAGGAACTTATGCCCCCAAGGCATGGGACAATCAGCTTTTCTGTTATTATTTGAAGAGAGATGTTTCTTCCATATTTTAAAACAGGAATGTGAAAATAAGGCTGAGGTTTTTTTGACTCAAATATCAGCAGCTACAGATCATCTCAGTGGAATAACCACATCTCCCCAGAATGTAAGGGCTACGTGACATCCTTGCACATTCTGTGCACAGTTATGGACAAGTATGTCCACAAGGCCATCTCAGCAAGCTGTGCACAACTCAGCTCTGAAGAGCAGTCTAGTATATAGCAACAAAAACTGCATTTTTAAGAGCATATGCTCCTTTAAAAGGGTGAAATTCATCCCAACACAAGAAGCCTGTGTAATAGTGTTTGTATGAGCATGAGCACTCAAGTAGCTTAAGTGGTGCGCCAGACCTTGCAATGACTTCGTGCACTAGAGTTAAATACAGACAGACCTGACTACTGATTATCTTTCCACGGCTTTTTGCCTTTCATTTCAGTCCCCAGGCACTCAGCAGTCATACTTGGATTAAGTTTCATCACTAGCCTGCAGCATTTTTAGCTGACCCTCCATCTCTCTGGCCACTTGTCCAACCTTCTTTTAAAAACATCGCATCATCAATACATGTGTTTCTTTGCTCTTGCCTTTTTTTTTTTTTTTTTTTTCCCCATGGCATTCTACCAATGTGTAAGTCCTTGACTTCTGAAAATATTGTAACCTCCCCTTTATATTCTGTGAGAATCAAATCTTTAGTATGAATGAGATCCGGACACCTCCATGTTATGCAGGCACAAATACTAAGTGTAACAAGGTTATTTTCTGACTTGAAAGACTGTAGCTTTGTCATTTGACTGTTCTCTCTCTGTTCACAACATTTTCATTAGCAGCATATGAATGAACTAGATCTGCATATGATCCAATGAAGACTGCAGGATTAATTTTGCTGCATTGATTTCAGTAAGGTTAGGATTTCTCCCATGCAACCATGCTATTTGATTGTGAAAAAGAAAAATGTTAAACTCTTAAAGACAGCTAAGTAAATCTGATCACCAGCAAATTTTGGATCGATTGACTTGAGTGTCATGTTTCTGATTACAAGTCCCATATTCCAGAGCTGCTCAGCCAGAGTAAATTTGTTTACTGCTCTTGATCTCTGCCAGCTTACACCAGTCAGAAATCTGGCTCCAAATTACAAAGAAAGATAATGTAAAACTAATTTGCAAATATTCTGTGACCTTCTCTTACAAAATGACAGTCATCTAGTGTGAGTAATTTCAATCGAATACTTTTTCCCCGTTACAATCAATAATGGAAGCTGAGAACAGATGAGAAGATACTGTAGCTAAATTGGCAAATTTTCCCAACAAATTTGAAAGACTGATTAATTTCTTATAAACACTGCATTTTTAAAGCAGTCTTACAATATTTTAACTGCAGTGGGAAGCATTAGCTAGCTAGATCTTTGCGGAAAAACAGTGCCTGGAGCTCTACGTTGTAGCTAATGATCTAAAACCTCTTGGAGGGAACCACTGGCTACATGGTGGCTTTGTATTTTTGTTACAATAAAATACTTTAATGTAAACCAAAATGCCACATACAATTTCTTGAATAGAGTATAGGCTAAGGGGAAAATAAGTGTTACAGCCAGTACACCTATGCAACACCTCTTGCAAAAAACAAGCCATGTGACTATTAAGAATTAGGTATTATTCCCTATCAGATCACTTTAAGTGCATGCATCAGTTTGGATGGGCTAAATTCCCTTTACTTCTCATATATTCTCGGGCCAAGAAATTCAGCCTCATGACAAAAAATTAGTCCTTCCCTTTCTCATATCGATCCTCGACTTATAATATGTTTGATAAATCTTTATATTGTTTTTTAAATGTCTTCACTAATTTTTGACAAGCAAGAAAAGTCACCAAGTGATTTCAAAAGACTTCCTGATGTGATTTTTCTATTATGTTAGTGAGCAACATCTTTATTTTGAATTCATGAATAACAAGACACATTTTATTTTTCTTTCCCTGCAGGCAGCAAGTATGCCTCAACGTTATGAGCACTTGGGATTTCTGCTTCACATTGGAGACTAAGTGACTCATTTCCAGCTCACTGTTCACCTTTTTCTTGCTTCGGAAATGAAAACAATGTCAACTTAGTAGGTAGCCACAGGCATCTTTATATAAAAAAGAGTTAAGGTTTATAAACTAAAGATGTACACAGTGGAATAACATTTATATCAGCTAGTCATAATGCAATGTGGGAGCCCAGCTGGTCAGCCAAAGCTTTTGGCTAAAGGGCAGCTGAGATAACACTAACAGTGACTGGGCGAGGATGACTTCTGAGTTTTGTTCTGCATCTGTTCTATGCATGCTGGGCATGTGTGAGGGACACTTTTGGCTTGTGCCATCTGGGGCAATGAGAGAACTCACCTCTCGAAATCCAGGAGACACCTAAACGTGGTGCTCAATGCAGAAGTCAGGAGATAGTGTACTCTCACACATCGCCTATGGTCATGCGTTTGAAAGCAATGCCAATAGTGACATTGGCTATTGATAGTGGCAATTCAGTCTGAGCGCCGTCAGTGCAAAATGATCTGGGTTTCGTCTTTACCAGCTGCAGCTGGGACAAGCAAAAGTGCTGCCTCTCACCTGCTCCTGGAGGCACCAGCCCCTGAATCCGAGCTCCCTGTCCATACGCACACACCAGCACGCACCTTCCTGCAGCCTCTGTGTGGACATGAGTGCCTAAACAGACATTGTGTCACCCCACAAGGTTATTCTGCAGGCACTGTGCAGTGACAGGTGTCAGAAACGCCAGCCTAGGGAATCTTCTCACAGCCGACCACGGATTACTGTAGAACCACAGACAGACATCTTCACTGAAAGAGAGTAAGAAGGAAAATAGATACTCAAGGGAGGAATGGATTTCTGTTTGGGAAGGGAGAGAGATTATGACTAATTTTGGGTTAGTGCTTTTTTCTTTTTAATACTCTGTGTATGTAATTCTACTGAATATATATATATATATATATATATATAAATTCATACTCTATGAATTCATTACAAGAGGATTAAGCAAATGCTTTGATATCCTCTGGTGGACATATCTTCTATCCTGTGGCAAAGGAGCAGTGTTCCACACTGTAGCTAGAAAATCCTGAGGGAAATAAATGTCATGTGACTATTTCAATAAATAACTGAATGTAAGTACTAAAGACATGAAAATCATAACAGAGACTGCAAATCCCATGAAAACATCAGGAAAACAAGACTTTTACAGCTTTATTCTCCTCCTTTCAAAATTGCAGCCTGGCCGTCATGGAGATCTGTAGTCAGGGAGGAGCGTTGTTCAGTTGCTCAGGTAGTCACAGAATCACAGAATGACAGAAGGAGATGGAGATGGAACTTCCTGTGTTTTAATTTATACCCATTACCCCTTGTTTTGTTGCTGGCCACCACCAAGAAGGGTTTGTCCCCATCCTCCCTGCATTCTCCCCTCAGGTATTCAGAGGGACCTAGACAGGTTGGAGATTTGGGCGAAGAGGAACCTCATGAGGTTCAACCAGGACAAGTGCAGGGTCCTGCACCCGGGGAAGAATAACCCCATACACCAGTACAGATTAGGGGTTGACCTGCTGGAAAGCAGCTCCGTGGAGAGGTATTTGGGAGTCCTGGTTGATGACAGGTCAACCACGAGTCATCAATGTGCCCTCATGGCCAAGAAGGCCAATGGGATCCTGGCCTATATCGGGAGGAGCCTTGCTAGCAGGTCGAGGGAGGTAATCCCCTCTACTCAGCTCTGGTGAGGAAGCACCTGGAGTATTGGGTGGAGTTCTGGGCTCCCCAGTACAGAGGGACGTGGAGCTTCTAGAGAGGGTCCAGCGTAGGGCCACAAAGATGATTAAGGGACTGGAACATTTATCTTATGAGGAAAGACTAAGCGAGCTGGGCCTGTTTAACCTACAGAAGATTGAGAGGAGATCTGATTAATATTCCATATGAGGAAGAACTTCTTTACTGTGAGGGTGATAGAGACTGGAACAGGCTGCCCAGAGAGGTTGTGGAGTCTTCTTCTCTGGAGATCTTCAAAACCCAGGATGTGACCCTGTGCCACGTGCTCTAGGTATTCCTGCTTGAGCAGGGGGATTGGACTAGATGATCTCTAGAGGCACCTTCCAACCTTAACCATTCTGTGATTTGTACATATTGATAAGATCCCCTCTCAGTCTTTTCTTTTCAATGCTAAACAGGCCCAGCTCACTCACTTAGTCTTTCCTCATACTATAGATGCTCCAGCCCCTTAATCATCTTTGCTGCCCTATGCTGGACCCTCTCTAGAAGCTCAATGCCCCTCTTGTACTGAGGAGCCCAGAACTGCACCCAATACTCCAGGTGTGGCCTCACTGGAGCTGAGCAGAGGGGCGGCATCCCCTCCCTTGACCTGTTGGCAATGTTCCTCCTGATGCAGTCCAGGATCCCACCAGCCTTCTTGCCCACAGGGGTGCATTGCTGACTCGTGGTTAACTTGTTGTCAGCCAGAACTCCCAGATCCCTCTCCGTAGAGGTGCTTCCCAGCAGGTCAAATCCTAATCTGTAGGGGGTTCTAGCAGTTCCAGCAAACACATTTTGATACCTCATTGTATATTGTTAAGGGACTGGGGTTTTTGTTTTGTTTTGTTTTGTTTGGTGGTGTTTTTTTTTGTTTGCTTGTTTTCCCTGAGCAGGGGAGAGGAATAGAATTAAAAAGAAAGGTGAGTCGCTTGTAGTTGCAGGTTTCCTAATAATGCTATCGGGATTCCAGTAGTCAGCATTTTAGAAAGCAGCAATACTAGAAATAATTTGGAAAGGAAAAAAAAAGTAAATGTGATGCCAAAAAATAATAAGTCAAATGTTCTTGTGCTACAACTAGATAAAGCAGAGCAAATTCAGATTTAGCAAAAAGTAATCAAAAATAAGAATATAAGCCATGCAAAATAGCTGGTATCATACAGGGGAAGACAGAAAAGGTTGCAGCATAAGGTGAAGGCTTTAACAAAAAAAGCTTAGCAAAGGATGGAATGAAGATCATACAAGAAAGTAAGATAAATAATGAAACTTTTTCCAGCAATATAAAGAAGAAAAGGTCAACAAAGGAATCATTAGGGTTCCCAGAGATAGGAGACCAGATCCTAGAAGCCAGAAGAGATAGGCATTACAGGAAAATTAAATGAGCTTTTTGCTTCACTGTTCATGAGGGAGGAGGATGAACTGCTGCCAAAGAGAAATGCACTTTCCTGAGTGAGAAAAATGAAACACAAAAGAAGAACTCAAGGTCAAAGAATAAAAAGGATAAAGAAATTGGATTCTGAGAACATTTCTGAGACCCTGAGGCCAAACAGGTCCCACCACACCTGCTGGGAAGAGCAAAAGAAGGAAGCCCTTTGGTTATGTCAGCTTGAACTTACCAATAGTATATCAGACCTGACCCAGTGGATTACCTTTTATGATAAAATGCCTGGATGGGGATAAGAGGTAAGCAGAAGGTGCCATTTTCCTCAACTACAGCAAAGCTTTTGACACCATCTCCTGCTACATTCCTGTGTCTGAGTTAGGACATTATGATGGACAGATGGCTGCACAATTGGATGGGTAAAAACTGGTTGGATGCATGGACTCAGAGGACAGAGGTTAATGAGTGGAGCCCAGTAACAAATGCAGTGCTACAGGGAGAGGTGATTTTCCTCTTCAACATCTTTACCTGGAGAGGATTGAGGAAGTTTGCAGATGGCACCAAATTAGTGGGGGGGATGCAATATAGTCAATATAGACTTGCAACCTCTCAGAAAACCTTCTACCAGTTTAACTAGAATTTTCTTTATTCTAAATTGTCTGTTTACTGTGGAGGCTCAGTAAATGAAAACTCATCCTGCCTCTGGAAATCCCTGAGAAAATCAAGTTTTAAGGGTGAAAAAATACTCTGAAAGTGTCACTACTTGCCTCTTCTATGAGAGATGGGGCTCTTGGCTAGGTGGACCTTTTTGTTTTTCCTAGCATAATCACCGTTATCACCTTCTTCCAGTGATTTTGATTCCTATCTAGAAAATGGATGAGAAAAACTCTATTCATGTATTTCAGGGATTTTGTTAGGCCAACTTCACAATAATAAGATGCTATAGGTCTTCAGATAAATGCAGGTCACAAGAAAAGGTGTTTTCTTGAGCCTGTAAATAATTAGAATTTAAAATGTAATAAAGAGAAGTTAGCTGGCAAATAATATTGTCCCAAGATTATAACCTATTAGTACAGTCATCCTCAAGAGATGGTTGTCTCATTTCCCTTCCAAAGAAACAGCAGTATATCACACTGCAACTCATTACAAAAGTGTAATAAAAATACACATTCATTAACCTGCAGAAAAGGGAAGTTATAAAACGTGAAGATAAAACAAAAAATCAGGAGTGTGTAGGAAGCTCCAGATGGACATAACTAAACTAGGTAGTTGTACAGTAGCATACCAGATGAAATTCAGCCTAAATATGTGGTTTGTGGGAAATGGGTTTAAACTACTTATAAACATTAATGGGCTCTGAATTAGTTGTAACCTCCAAGGAATAAGATAAAGACATCATTGTGGTTAGCTCAATGAAGACATCTATTCAATGTGCAGCAGCAAGAAGGAAAAAAATGAATAAAATGCTAGACAGAGGATAATACAGAGAACATTGCAATCAATGAAATATCCTCAGCCATGCCAACTCAATAGACCTTTATTTTGTATACCACCTCTGATGAAATCCACAACCCAAAGTGCCCTCTAAACTGAAGCCCTCTAATTGCAGAATTAAATAACAAGAAAGGGAGAGAACTTTCATTCTCTGCTCACAAAGTAAGTAAAGAGCAAAGAACTGACATGAAGTCTGGACAAAGCAGAGTTACGGGGAGAGTGCCGAAGAAGAAAGCTCTTTCACCAGAGACGGAGATTTTGAGAAAACCGGAAACGGATGAGCAGAGAAGGAAGGAAGGAAGGAAGGAAGGAAGGAAGGAAGGAAGGAAAGAGAGAAAGAAGGAAAGAAGGAAAGAAGGAAAGAAGGAAAGAAGGAAAGAAGGAAAGAAAGAAAGAAAGAAAGAAAGAAAGAAAGAAAGAAAGAAAGAAAGAAAGAAAGAAAGAAAGAAAGAAAGAAAGAAAGAAAGAAAAAGAAAAATATCTTCTTTGATTGATGCACGCAAATGGTAACCAGTATGAGTAGATGGCTAGGTTTATCTGTGGGTGGGTATTTGCACACATACCAAAAATCTCTGTACGATAGTTCTCAGAGGCCAGACCCAGGGGAATCATAGTCACTACTTCCATGGTCACAGTACTGAACCTCAGGTGAAGCAGCCAGGGTTCAGAGTCAGCTATTTCAACTTTACATGCATATTTTTCATCTTCTAGTTTGTGTCTTCCCCCTCGGCCCCCTATTTCTATTGTACCCATTGGCAGTACAGATTATTTCTTTGTTTTCTGCTTGTGCAGAACAGGAAAACATGGTATTATCTGGAAAACAAATAAGTAGAACAGTGAATCAGGTCAAGATAGCTGAATATCAGATTGGCTAAGGCATGCCATATACATGCAGTTTTACCTAGACAGGGATAAGGTAGATTTGCAGGCTCAAAATTAGGAGAAGACAACAAGGATACTGCTGAGTTAACAAGCAGAGAAACTAATGGAAAGCCTGAGTTAAGGAGAGTTAGAAATGATGCACTTTAATGCTCCTCAGTTTAGCCTTTGAGACATTTAGCTAAAAGTAGCTAAGCCTCAGATGAATGAATTTAAAGGTAGAAGAAAATAACATGCTGAATCCTTCTGGAGCAATTCACATTTGTAGTTTTCATGGTAGAATAGAATCACTATCCCCAGTGTACAGATGGAGAAAATAAGAAAAGAGTTAAATATCATCCACAAAGTCACAGAATCAGTAGACAGGGGAACCAAATTCAGCTTTTCAGTGACTGACCAATAGGCTATACTGCAGAAAAGTAACCAAAATGGCCAACTATGAGAAATACCATAAATGTGCTCTGAAAAATTTCCAGTCAGAGGTAAGACACAAAAAATATAAAGGTGAATAGGAAAGAAAAGTGGCTTGAAAATGGCATTAACCCGGGTCACTCCATATCCAAAATGGTGTAGTAGAAACAGAAATAACCAGGAAAGATTAAGTAGGTTAAACTGGAGCCTCTTAGCTTTTGAGTTGTAACTCCCCACAAGGGAAAAAAAGTCAGTTTGAGGCGTGGAGCTGGAATATGAGGGAAGGAGAAATGGAACTGTAATGTGTTGAGAGTTTAATTACAGTATAGGTTGATGAAAATCTCGCTCACTCTTTATCTACAGATCTACCTTTTAGGTTCAGTTTTCAAACTCTTAAACTCTCTCAGGCCCTCTGCATAAATTTGTCATTAGTATCATACATACATTATTCTCAAGCTTCAAGTAAATTTCAATATGCCAAGAACATTTTTTTAAAAAAAAATTAAATAAGGAATAATCAATCTGAAATAGTTGCATGGCATTGAATTAGAGAAAAGATAATCAGAAGCAAACTTTCAAAAAGTAAATGAAACCATATAATGAACCTGGACCTGTTTCCTACTTTCTTTTCAAAGTAATCTCTTTACTGACAGAAAAGAAAAGAAAACAAAACAAAGGAAAACATACTTTTAATTCCAAATTGGCTCAAGAAATACCCCATGTTCTTTTATTTAGTAAAGCTTTTCTTTGGAAATAAAAAAAATAAAGAGAGTTTAAAACAAAGATATTGGAAGGGAGAGTGGATGCTCTTTCTTAATCAAAGAGAGAAACTGCAGTCTAAATTTGACTTTGTGTAACACAAAGATAACTTTCTGTCTTTTAAAGAGATTAACAAATAAAAAGAAGTGAGATGTGGATGTCTCCAAGTAAGTGTGCAACATTGTGTGCTTAACGCTTGCCTTCCTGGCAAGAGGAAAAAAGGAGAGGGTAGACATTGAAATAATCTGGTTTTTCCCCATTCAATAGAAAAATAAGAAAAACAACTAGTTTTAAATCTAATTTAAATCTAATCTTATACAGTAAAAATGTCACAAAATCATCTGAGGAGCTCTTATTTGACCAAAGAGAAAGTGTCAGCTTGGTTGTGGCCATGGGGGCCACTGCCTGGGATGCAGTTCCAAGACAGACACAGAGTTGAATTCCCATTCCTAAGTAAAGGTGGTAAAATATTATGCAGCAAAATCTTTACAAAGCTGACCTGGAAACCATGCCTTCTCTATAGCATCCTACACTTGCACGACTAATGCCCATTCCCTGCTTTCACTGCTGTCATAGTTTCCATTTCAGTGCTCCCTCCTCTTAGCACTTCTCAAAGTAATACAGTTGACTAGATTAATTTAACCTGAAACTGTCATCCAACTATAAAATCTGTATTAACCCCAGGGTGGTGAGTTCTTTTGGTTCACTGTCCTGAAGGTACTCTCCTGAGAAAAGTGAAACTGGACTGTAACAGACATAAAATATTTCAGAGCCTTGTTTTCATTTACAGCTCTTGTGAGCAGATGCAGTCCCAAGCCAGGCGCTCCAGGATAGCAAAGGGCTGGTGCAGGCTTTTCGCTCGTGCTCTTTAGCCACCTGCAAGTTAGTTTAATTTCTGGAGCCACTGGAAGTCCTTTGCTTGTCCTGCTGATGGTGAATAGCTCATTTGCTCTATCAGAGCCAAGAAGCTGTAAGATTTTGTGTTATTGGTACCTTTTAAATACAGGCCTTTTTAGACCATTTCTTCCTCTTTTTTCTATATATTTGTGTGTGATCTCCCTTTACATGAAACAATTTGGGCAAAGCTCCTCACTGATTCCCCTTTGAGCCTTGCTTTTTTATCTGAAAGACCTTAAGAGACTTTATAGGATGCCTTTCTCCAAATCATTGGGAAACTGAGAAAATATCTTTTTGTCTAGGCAAATAGGGGAAAAATCAGTGTCTATGCCAAGGAAAGGATGGACTGACGGCTACCCCCAAATTCAAGATCACCTCCTGCAGTGATACAGTCCTGCAGGAGGGCTCTGTCCTCCTGACCAGAGAGGGCTTTGAGTACCACCAAAGTGGATGTACACAGCAGATGCTGGGGCAGATGGGACATTTGGGATGTATTACCCTGCTAAATGTAGCCTCCCCATGTCCTCCCAGCCCAGAAGTGCAAACCAGTACACAGCCACACCACTCCACCCTTCTGGAGCAAACCCACAAGGTCTACCCTGGCTAGTTACATACCGGTTACACACCATGTGGCCCCACATCTCTGCTGGATCCCATGCCATGCAATGGAGGGTTTAAGACATAATGATCATTTCTGTGTTTTCCCAAATAAAAACACAGTATGACAGTCACTAAAGCTGTATTTTTATGGTGTGAAAATGCAGGCTTATTTTTTCGGCTCTGCATCAGAGCATGAGAGCACTTGGCAAGTTTAGGGGTGAAGACTCCATTATCCAGTTTAATGTATTTCACTAAGTTTTCCACGGGTAGCTTTCCACCTTCAATATTCAGAGAAGTGACTCAGATCCAAAAATAGCACCCAAGTCCCTCATTTCTTTTTCAAAAGATGCTTCAGGTGACTGAACTGTTACAACTCCTTTAGATGCTAGGGACTGAAAACATCTATCTTATCTTCTTATTGAAAATGTCATGTCTGGTGCCAAGCCTTCCCTAAACAGCTGTCTCATATCAACTGTAACATAATTCCTGGTTAGAAAGAAGCTAAGAAATAAATGAATAACTTATTGTCAATTGAGCAAGGGATCTGGAGCCTATAATACAATAGTGTTGAAGAATCTTTTCATAAACCAGCAATACAAGCTCAAAGCATAAAATGCAAACTTAAACCCAATTCTTAGAACCGCATATCTTAGGGTGTCCTCGTGCTGTCTTTTCATAATGTTAGTGTGCTGTAGCCAGGACCAACAATATGTCATTTGAGTTTCTTTCCCCTTGCTTGTCATGTTGTTTTCCAGTTGAAATGTTCTGTTTTGCATTTACACAGTTCTAGCAGTTGTTCGGTTATAATTTGCCAGAGGAAACATCCTGGCAAAAGGATAGCGGGAAGGGATGTTACTTCTCTGAAGAACCTATGAATGCATCTGTTATTCTGAGAATGTCTGTGCAGGCAGCAAGCAAGTGTAGTCCCATTTGCCCACGTCTTGGCCTGCATTAGTATGTCTCATCCCTCAGGGGTTCATGTAAAGAAAAAGGCAATAAGTGGCTGACTCGTTAAACAGATTCCAGGCCAGATGGAGCTAATGTAGCTCTGCATGGCTGCACGTGGTCAAGGAGACACCCGCTCAGGAGAGGAGCACTGCCTCAGGATGGCAGTTCATAATCACCATTCCCGGTATTTATATGTTCCTCTTCTCTAATATTCGTCCTTCATAGTTTCCTTCTTTTACGGTCCACCCTCATTTCAGAAAATGAATAACACCCCAAAAGAGCCACTGCTTGGGACCACTGTAGGAGTAAGAACCTTTTCAGTTTTCCCAGATATACACAAGATTTTGATGTACAAATATGGTTTTGATAAAGTCTTGCTCCTTCTCAATTATGCAGAAATACTGATTCAAACACAAGGAGGCCAAAGGATTGCCCAAGGTCATAGTGTGAATCAGTGTCTCGGGCTGAGCGAAGCGTACTAACACGTGAGCTCTGATTTTCGTCATCTAGCTGCTAGACAACGCACTCTTTATTCCAAGCTACTATTGATTTACACTCTTCCACTCTTAGAATTTTGCTGGCATTTTGTTAATTCAATATCCAATAGCTCTTAATGATCCTAACTAAAGATAGAAAGTGAGGGTGTAGCCATACCCCACAAAACCATTACATAAAAATGTGATTGGGAAGTCATTTTTCTTACATAGTCTGATATGCAGTTTCTCAGTCTGAAGAAACTATTTGCTCAGCTAATTTTTCATACTGCCTTTTTTTTTTAAACAACAAAAAA
>NW_010585607.1:17083-33428 GCF_000705375.1 Tinamus guttatus | reverse complement strand
GGGAAAGAGAGAGAGAAAAAATTATATATGCTGGATTTATTTGTCTTTGGAGTGAACTAGATGGATTTCAATACTTAAGGGGATAGCATTTAAATAATCTGTGGATTTTGAAAACAACATTATTGCTTGATATCACAAGCAATTCCCAATTTCTAGATCATCTTAAGTGAGACTCTTCTTTAGTCGTAATAGCAACTGTTCTACTATTATGGTGAGGAAAATGGAATTGCAATGAAATGGCATACATTTCCCTTAAAAGTTATAAAATGACAAATGTTTTATTTCAGCTTCTCCTGAGAATTTGCTGGGTATTAAAAATAATCTTAATGCAGTCACTGGTTGTCATTAACATAGTGCTTTAATATAGAGCTTTAACTGCCTGTTTCAGGAGAAGCAGGGGATGGTGTGTTTCCCTGGCAGCCTATCACAACGTGCCGATTGCATTGTAAATGTGGTTTGTTATCATAGCGGGATGAAGACACCACTGAATAAAAAGATTCTGTGATTCACCCTTAAAAAGTCAAATTCCACTTTATTTCAGGCCCATAAGAGTCCCTTGTCTTCAATACAACTAAGATCAATTTACAGCAATCAGAGCAAGAGGGGAATCCACTTACTTTTGCTATATCGGCCTTTCATTACTGTGTTTTAAATCCAAAATTTAAAATTTGGGTTTTGAAGGCCATTTCTGGAACTCTTATTGGTCTATTTTCATATTTTCTTCACAGTTCCCCAGTGCTCTGACAGTGTTGGCAACAGCGAGTGCATGGTGATCTGAACACCAGCAACTTCTCTGCTGTGTCATGTAAATCCAGGGTGGGTTTAGGTGACCAGATTGTCAAGATGGACAGATTTTCAAAAAAAAAAAAAAATCCTAGTAACCACATAGCAGCCTAGCAAATCTTGGCAGAACTGGAAACTAAACACTTCTGAATATCTGATTACTCCCTTTCAGACTTACATTGTCAAAAGGGCAGAGTGGATGCAGATGACTCAATTTCTCCAAGTCAAGATGCCATAAAATGCTTTGGTTTTCTAAGTTCTTCCTAAAAAAATCAGGACTTTTTCAGTTAACTGTCTTTTACAGGACTACCAAAAAAGATAAACAAAGGCCAACTGCGGAATCCAAAGTCCACGAAATACTTAAGATTCATAGAGAAGCAGGAACTCAGTGCGGATCTCCAGCAGCAGATCTGCCTTGTGTTTGTTTTGCGGTCATCAGTGGGAGCTGCTTCTAGGTGGAGAGAAAGGGAGAAATTTGGGGAAGAATATTTCACAGACTCAAATTCTCATTTCTGCTGCAAACTCAGAAATTTTGCATTGGTATTTTCACTCATTATCTCAGCACTTGTAAATATTTCTCCAGATACCTTCCAGTGAAAGCTCTAGAAGGGCTTTATCTTCTTTTTTTCTTGAAAGAAAAAAGCTCTGTTCCTTCACCACCACCAGTGAAGCAGAGGTTATTTGCAGAAAGGCCGTGGGGAGGAGCTCCAGCTGGGAGGAGACACCACTCTGCAGCCTGGGGAACACGATGACTTTCTCGGTGCAGGGCAGCAAGGCAGGCGATGCGCCCGCGAGCTCCGCCACATGGGCTGCAAGGGAATTCTGGCACTGACCTGACCCCCACCTAGAGAAACAAAAGCTTGCAAGGAAGCACATGGTGCAGCTCTTGTAATGTCACTCTCTCCCTCCTCGAAATCTTAAAGAGAAATCACTTCCTCGCTTATAATCTCATGGGTACAATTAACTTTACAAAGAAGTGGGGAGCTGTTTCTTTTCACTTTTGCTGATCACTGAAATAGGAAAATAAGATGTTGATCAGTGCCATCTGCCATATCTATCTCCATTCAAGTTATTGCACAGGAAGATTTTTCCAAAACACTTTACTCTCAGACATAAAGTCCAATCGATTCTGCCTTAAATAGCCTGGGCCAGATCCATTAGCTCATGTGAGGTCAGCAGAGTCCCAGGGAGTTAGTTCACTGACGGGACCGATTTATCCCAGCTAAGGCTGGCAGTGATTTTGGTCCCGTCTATTTTCATTCCCAGAGGGCAGGTTGATGGGGTTCCCTTCACCTCAGTACAATGCAGAGATCTCCAGGGACGCTGGTTCTTTTATAGCCTGCTCTTGTAGACAGCGGGATGCAGCAGCCCCTCTGAGGGCCTCGCTCATCTGCCTTGTTTTGGTTTTGACCTCCACTGACTACACAGGGCACGAGGGCGCAGCTGCAGCAGAGGATCAGTTCAGCTCAGGCCTGCACTTCTGAAGTGCTATTTCCCCCACTTCCCGCAATTCTGCTCACGCTGTGGAGCAGTGTCAGAGCACACAAACAGAGCCCCTTTGGGGCGAAGCTAACGTGGAAGAGGCAGAAGCGCATTCAACGCCATCTGCAAGGGGGCTTTCAGTCCCCAGAGCAAGACCTGAGTAACCCCCAAATCTCCCCCCTCCAAGATGCGAACGCGGAGGAGGCCAAGCCCAGCACCCAGCTGTTCAGCCTGCAGATCTGTCCCAGCTAGTCCATGCTATTTGCTCGTGTAGACAGTGGCCTTCTGGCAGCTCCTTCAGATGCAGCTACCTGCATTCAGGTGAATTAATTCCACTCCAATTTATTTTGTATAAATAACATGGACACAAGCCAGAAATGTTGAAGAGGTAGATGCATTGGTTTGCGATTGTTTTCGGTGTAACATTTTATGGTCGTGTTTTCTGGCAGGGAGAAGCCCAAAGCAAATACCAGGCACAAACAGCTGTCAGGATCCTGTGTTTTGGTGGACCCTGCAGTGACTCAGAAACACTGGAGCGTCTTTCAGCCTGCTGCCAACACAGATCAGTCTTCTTCCACCGGCAGATCACGAGGTGACAATTTTGGGACCTCTCTATGCTCAGACAGTCTGTGTCCCTGAGGAGGCACACTTAGCTCTGGACATCTCTGAGGAGGGCTAAACAATGACAAATTCCTAAAACTTGCAGATCACAACCCAAAGCCCAGTGAATTTACCCAGCAGTTTCCCAGCATGGGAGTCTCCTGACCGCACGTTGGTGTCAGCAGCACAGAGCCCATGAGCAGTGGCCAGGACTGCGTGCGCAGAGCAAGCAGCACCTGCAAGGTGCAACGTGTCCCACAGCAAGGGACAGCCCTAGGGCAGGTGCAAAGGATTGCTCATGGGAATGCCCCTCTCCATCCCTCATGCTTGGAGGACAAGCTCCGACACAGACTGACTTGTAGACACCAAAAATAAGGTGGGATGAACACAAACCCCTGTGACAGGGACAGGCTTCTGAGAAGCACCTAACAATAAATATGATGAATAAATTTATATATTCTCAGCCTTAAGGGACCATTCTTCCAAGGTCTCCAGGCTGGTGGAGCAATTGTGTTCATAGGCACACATACAGCCAGAGCTTCCCATTAACGTCGATGTTGTCTACCAATTACTCTGTCACAAAACAGGGACACTGTGCCACCACACACAAGTGACAGGCAGGTGGACCTTTTTCTGCACTCAGGTAAAGCAGTAAACACCAGTCAACGTTTCCTGGGTAATTACCAGTATATATGGATGCTACATCATGTATGTTAACTTAATAACACACATATAGGCTATACATATAGACATCTCTCAGTTCAAGTTGAGAAGAAAGCAGATACATAAAGAAGTCATTAATTTAATTATCTTGAACTGGAGATACATGATGGTCATTCTCCCCAATTTACATTTCCAAGAGCACAAACAATATTTGTTTTTCTCCCTTAAAAATAAAAACACACTGAAACAGAAATGTATGTCCTTTATTAACAAATTTTCAAAATAAATCTGAAGAAAAAAACGTCTTTGGTGACACTATCTATAAAAACAACCTATCTTAGATGGTAAACCTAGGATGTTATACAGGTTAATGAAGTAAACCAAATTATATGGCTTTTTAATTTCTCATTCTCTCTTCTTCTCTCATTCACACACTTGCTTTAGGTTTAATTGCACCATGTTGTCAATAGTCAAACAAAGGGGGGGAACACTTTAAAAAAGATGTGGCAGCATGGTGAAAACATTGGTAATGCATTAGAAAACTTTTCTCAAAAATGTACATTTTATACAAAATAAGGTTGTACTTTTTGCTTTACATATGCCCACCTAAGAATTCCCATTCCAGGTTTCCAATCCCATTACCCACACACTATACATATTTTCTCTCAAAATAAATACACAGGATTATGTACAAGGCTGCAAGACCCACTGGATCATCACTATTCTACTGTGGAACAGCCACTAAAAAAAAATCATGAAAAAGTGGAAGTGAGCACCCAAAAGCATCCGATGCATCCAACAAACGCCCTTAATTTTACTTTGACGTGAAAAGTAAATGTAAAGACAATCAAAACAGTGCTATAAAGGCCAGCTGGACTGAGGTTTAAGCAAGGGTGATGCGCGTGGTTTGGGAAGGCGCTGTTCTGCCCTGCGTGTGGGGACAGAACAAACACATCCCCCCTCTGAGCAGGGGATGTCACCGCGAGACCCCGCCAAGGGTCCCAGGGCCTCCCACCAGGGCCACCCCCTGTGACAGCCCTTGGACCATGGAACCAGCCTGGAAAAGCCCCCAACCTGCCCAGGCAGCTCTTGTTGGAAGAGACTTTCCATTGAGGAAATGGGAAAGCCGCCGTTGATCAGTCTATGTGTTATGACAACCACTGGGTAGGTTTGTTGGGTATGGGGAGAGAGAGAACACAAGGAGGACACTGCATTTTATGCTAGGAAAGCTAAAGGTTTTCAAAACAGAAAAAAAAAAAGACACCCCAAAACTAAAACCAAACCACCTACAGAATCCACTTCTAGTTGGGTCTTTCATTGTTTCAGCATCAAATGATCATTTCTGTTCTTGAAATGACACGTTTTTGGTGAATGAGCTATTTTAAAAGAAGGCGCTCATTGGTGAAAGATTATTTTCTTTGTCCAAGGTGGCTCTCAAAAGAAACTAAAATCTGAAATCGATCAAATCCATGATGTTTTCAAATGAAAAAGAAAATCAAAGTGCTGGGTATAAGCCATGCACCAGCACACTGCTGTGTTCATTATGACATTATGACACAGCTTAAACATTCACTCTTGGAAAAAGCTACGGTAATAATTAAGAGTTTCTCACAAAATAGAAAGAGGGCAAATAAAATCTCCTACAAGGAGAGCCAGGCACTTTATATCTTGGATGCTTGGCCCTACTTTTGTGTCTCATTTATGTCAGTATGAAACCCTCCTCCAGCAATAGATCTCATTCAATTATAAGTGAGAAGGGTTTCCTTTTTTTTTTTTTCTTGTAATAAATTCAATTAAAAATTCATCAGTTCTTCCAAACTCTAATGCCTATTTTTATTCTGTTTTAATGGCATGGATCTATTCACATTCATCCATCCATCTCACCCCTGATTAAATTAAGGTCAGTAACCTTTACGAAAGGCCACATGCGTAACACTCAGTCAAGTCATCAGGCGTTCAAGTACCTGTAAAGTAAAGGCTAACATAGCCTGCCGTTAATGAAAAATAAAATAAACCCTACAAAAGGAGCAGCAAGGAATGAACCTTGCTTTAGCACCATCTGAATTAAGGGGGATTAAAAAAAAAAAAAAAGACCAGAGAACCATTAACTCACATACAGGATGTGACCAAATGGTGATTTCATTGGCTAGAGAAATTGCACAGCCCCATGCACCACTGATACACCAGCAGGTTTGGAAACATGCCTGGTGTCCTTGGGAGCACTGGCTGTAACATCTGCACCCCACACTGTAGACGGAGTTTCTAAACTGAGTCTGTCTCCAGCTTTTTCCTCGATCTCCATCCCGTGGACACGGAGTTGTGGCCATTATGGCCCCTGGCCACCAAGAACATTCCTTCCTGGAGAGGTGGTTACACCTTGGCAACACACTCCAAAGAAAAATGCCCCCACCTACCCGAATCCATTCTGGAATTCAGCCTTTTATTGTTACTTCATTAATTAGCGACTTATAAAAAGCAGGAACCTTGAGCCATGATCAGAGCCAGCTTTGCAGAGTTTTGCAGCCACCCAAAAATGCCTTTAAGAGAATGCAAATAGCTTAAAAGCTTGGCCCTTCTTGCCGCACTCCAAAAATGGTGAGCCATTTTGCTAAAAATCCATCCCATGTGTCCCCCCAAATGACATTACATAAAGACCTTTTAGAACTGCAGTCTTTGTGCAGTCCAGAGTGAACAACCAAGGGGTTCCCCTCTCTCCCAGGCTCCTCCTGCAGACAGATCTATCAACTATTTCTCTGGGCTTTGGACATCCTTGCGGACACATAGGTATGCTTGCCAGCCAGCCGCGACAGGAGGAAAGCAGGAGCTGTGCCAGCCTCACCCAGCATTGGAGAACAACAACCAGAAGTCTAAGGAGAAGACATATTCTAGGCCCTGAAAGAGCTGCCTGACTTCCAAAGGGAGAAAAGCACATGGGAACTGCTGAGCAGTTCAACCCAGAACACCAGATCCCTGGACTTTGCCTTTGTGACTACAGAACTATCAGCAAAGGAACTGAAGTTCAGGTTTTATGGGGCTTGGGGAGTGGAATTAGCAGCTTACCAGAGCTGGCAGGAGAACATCCTGCTCCCCTTCCTTCCCTGTTCCTGTCTATTACACCCTTGCATCTTACATCTCTGTCCATGCTGATTTAACTTGCTGAAGTGGCATAAAAAATACAGCAATCCATTGGACAGCTTTCTGCGACTTCAGTGAGTTAAATGGCTCACAGAAGTGTCTGATGGGCATTAGGACTGGCCGAAGGCCTAAGGTCAGACCGTGTGGCCAGGTCCTGGCACGGGCCAGAGAGCAGCACAAGTCAGGGGTGAAGTAGCACAAGTAGAACTCATCCCCTCAGCAGCAGTCATGAGCTAGAGCCTCTCTCACACCCCATTTGGCAGATTCCTGTGAGGATTTGGTTCAGATTTAATACAACGTGTCAGAAACTGGATGCTTCTGCCCTAACTCGCTGTGTGCTCTCGAGTATCTCAATGCGTGCGAATAGCAAATCATTTTTTTTGTGTCAGTCTTTATGTGTCAATTTGCATAAAAACAATTAGTAATCTGCACTTGGTACTTTCAAGGCCTCTTTCAGTTCAGGCAGTCTGATCTTCCATCAACAGTAGTTACTTAGGCTTCACAGCATTCCCTCCACAACCAGGAACTATTATTTTTACAAATAAGGAAACTTGAGGCATACCTCATTTTTCAGAGATGCTTAAAGCTGTTTAATAAATCAGTGCCTGAATCTGAAATTAAAATAGCAATCCTGGTTCCAGCACCTTCTTATTACTCTAGCTATTATTTACCTCTCTTACTTGCTACAAAGGAATGAGGTATAGAGAGATTTGCTGGTCTTCTTTTGGGCATTAACACCAAACCTTCGCAAAGTAACACTGTTCTTACCATAGTTCTTGACTGTTATTACAATCTACCCTGAAAGTTTTTTAAAGTGCTTATTGTCTTAGCAAATTGGAATGGTAGCTTTCGAAGTTAAATCACTGCTTTCGTTTTAATTCTTCAATTTAAAGAAACAGGTAAATAAGAAAACACTATAGAGAAATAAACAACTGCAATATTTCTATTTAAAATACTGCCATTTGAAATGCTAAGACTACTTTTGAGCATCAGCAACATCGATATTTCAGGGCAGATTTTTTGTTCAAATTACCCTGCCTTAAGTATATTTGGAAGAACTTGCTGTCCCCAGTACCACATACTTAATTGACAATACAGTTTAATTCAGATGACCAAACCATATGGAGAATTTTTTGCACCTATTTCCACGTCAGCAACTTGGGGAAAAAAAAAAAAAAAAGGCCTACCATGATTGGATTTCATACAGGACAATTTGTTGCAGGCTGAATTCCTGTATTTCAAGCAGTAACATGTCTTCATGCCTTCTCTTTTGCCCAACAACCCTTTCCACCCCTATAGCCCTTCCAGCCCAGGGCAGTGCTTGGACATGGTGAGGGTGATTTGGTGCAAAACAGTTGTGAGAGAGTAAATGGCACTGAATTCTTGCTGTGCATTAAGCCCTTTCTGTCCTCCACATTACTGGTTCATTCCTTAGCAATAATGTTCCTCTCCCCTTCAAAAAATAAGATCCTCAAACAGAAGGATCTTAATTCTAGTTTTATGCATTTTGAGTTCTCCAAGTTTTCTGTCTATCCAATGAAATTTTGCTATATTGGCCGCTATTAGCTTGTGGAAAATTCAAGAAAAGAAAGAGTCAGCAGCAAGTGAAAAGCACAGTACTTAGTTTCTGTCCTGCTTGTGCTCCATTTGTTTCTGTAAGTAACTGCTGCATTTTCTCCCTGTGAGATTCAAACATTTAACTTTGCAAGGGAAAATGAATGAAAATAGCAATCGAATGCATGTGAGAAAGAAATGGCAGCTCTGAAACATTCACAACCAACACAATTTTGATTAAAGAAAGAACTCTGTTTTTAATAGTTTTTTTTTGATCATTAAAAAAGTTTAAACCTGCATAGCAATCATTTCAAAAATAATTATTTAATGTTCCATAATGAAACTGTACACAACCTAGTCTCGAGCGACAGAAGCCTGTGAGGTGGCTCGAAGCAGTCCAGGGCAATGCACCCCCGGGAGCCGCATTTTGGGACTCTTCTGTCCTCGCACAGTCTGGCTCCTCGTGTCGCTGGGTGTGCGCTGGGCAGGGCGAACAGTTCGGTGCCCTCGGCCGGGCTCCTCAGAGTCGTTCAATGTCTCGGTATTTCTTCCTCAGGATGGAGACCTGGTCTTTAAAGAGGACAGGGTCGAGCCTCATCTGAGAGTGGATCAGCGGCATATAGCCAAACCAGCTGGCAAACGTGTTCATGCAGCTCTGCCGCTGCGCGAAGTGGTCGGGGTCGGCCCAGCGCGAGGCCCTCGAGGTCTGCAGGGGAGAGAGGCGGACGTGAGCGGCGGCCAAGCCCGAGGGCGGCGCCGTCCCACATGGCGCTGTGGCGGGCACGAGCTCGCCCCGCTCCACAGCGCCACTCAAATCAGGCCCAGGGGCAGCTCCTTTCCAACCTCGGGAATGAAGCGGTGCCCACGGGAGGAGCCGGCCACCCCGCGGCCTCTGCTCGGGCAGCAGCAACGCGGGGAGGAGACCTGAGGCGCCAGCGGCCTCACCTGGAGCACCAGCACCCCCAGGGGCTCTCCGCACACTAGCTCACAGTCCTTCTTTCTTTCTTTCTAAACCCACAAACTATTTAGGAAAGAGGAGAACAAGCCATTAAAAAAGTAGAAAAACAGGAATGAGAACAAGGGCACCATTTTCCACTAGAGGTACAAATCCTAGAAGCAGCTGCTGCCTATGGCCTTCAGCCACAAGAGGAAAAACACTGGAAAATTATTACGGTTTGTCAGCTCCGAAATGCATTTCTGCAGTCTAGACCTGCAAAAATTTATACACAAGTAATTTCAAACTGCTTGTAATTGAGTTCAGTGCCACTTCTTTCATGCCTGAATTTACTCGTATGTGTAAGTGTCCTGCATGTGAAAAGCAGGAGGCTTCCAGGAATCAGACTGGCTGAGAGCAGCACATGAGACAGAACCATCTTAAGCACTGAGAAAATAAGCTGAAATTGCAGAGGCATTGCATTAAACTCTGCTGAGGAAAGGACCTCAGGTTGTCTTTATGCAAAACACCGTGGCCTGACTTTCCAAAGCTCAGAGCAACTGTAATTCCTATGAAAGCCCTGAGCAACTCAGCACCTTCAAAAAAACCAAAACCCTTGAGCTTTGAAACAGTTATTATTCTCTTTACCTAAGCTACATGTATAAATACAATAAAAGTTAAAACTACCTTTTAAGAGAAACTATGAATTCTGAGAAACTACTAAGTTGTTTTGTGCATGCATTTCTACAGAATTTTGCTTCCATTTCCAGTATACTCTAAAAATATATATAAATTTATAAACTCAAAGTGTGTTAATTAAAATGTGAGGAAACAGGTAGTCAGGGAATTGCTGAAGGAATTTGGCATCAGACTTGATCTTTATCCAAGGCTTGTTCAGTTTAGCTAAAGCGGTAGGTTATAATGTGCATTGATTCCAGCCTCCTGATTATACACAGCCACTAATGAGCAAGCAAAATCTCACTGCTAGAGGATTACAGGGGACATGCTGACCATTTGCAGTGAATTTCCATATGACCATTAATCTCTGTCACCACACTGAGGTTACAATAATTTTTTATTTGTCTTTCAAGGAATTATGAGCACAGTCCACTGCATCTCCCAAAGCTGCAGGAACAACTTATCTTAAAGAGACTTATAGTTCATGGTTAACTCAAGTCACCGGCTCTAAAAAAAGAAAAATGCATGTGCAGACTGTGCAAAACAGCCAAAGCACAGCCCTGTGGACTAGCAAAGCTCAGACTTCAAGTAGTAAGTAGCTTCGGACTGCACTTCATTGTTAGCATGAGGACCCTTGGGTGCCCAGATGAGTCAGAATTGCCGAATATTATCTATAAATCAGATTAAAATACAGTGCCAAATAGATGAGGGACTCTACAGCCTGGTTTGGGCACTCCTCAGTCATAGTTCCAGAATATTGGGCAATGCTAACAGAAGAAAATGTGACGAGACAACAAAGTGCCCATAACTTCTGTCTCTTCTTCCCCAAGGAGCCATGCTATAGGTTATAGTGCTGATCATGTATACTTTGGCGGCACAGGTGGGAGGCTGGTTAGGACCTGCAGCTTCTGTGCTCTTAATCCCGTCACTCACTCCCACAAGGCAGGAATAACCCCCCAAGACTGCCAAGCACCTGTGCTGTTAAAAGGTGCATCCATTTCTGCATACTAAACTGAGTATTTCAAGGC
Source organism: Tinamus guttatus (assembly GCF_000705375.1). The sequence goes on along the minus strand of NW_010585607.1, from coordinate 22,571 downwards.
AGCTAGTGAGAGATCATGACCATAGGATAAAATGCCCTTGTGCGAAAAAGTGTTTAAAAAACATAAGTTACCTCTCTTCTTACAGTCTAGTGTCAGTGCCTAACAACAGTATAAACTTTTACGTAGCTGGGCTATGGCTCTGTACATTACATTTATAAATAATAATTAAATATATATATATATTTAGAATTTACTTCTGCTTCTATCATTGCATGACTGGGTCTTAGATCAATAATATTTGATCAGTAAACTAAAATCTAACCAAATTCAATCACCACAGTCAGCTCCACAGTCATCAGGGCGATGCCCCTGGGATCACCAGGTACCGTGATCCTAACTGGAAGACTACTGTGCACCAAGGAGCCGGTGCTCCAGCCGGCCACTGACCTGAGAAGGCACAGGCCCACACAGTGCTGCTCAGATCCCCCAGCTGAAGGATAAATTTAGCCAGCTAATTATAATGGAGGGGCCTGTAGGCAGCTCCAACTGGGTGTCCTTCTCTTTATCTAAAAATGAAGCAGCATGTTCCACTGTGAACATCCTTTTGCTTGGTGAACAGAACTGTTTTCTTCTAAGAAAATCCTATATGAGCTCTAAGACCAAAATGTGGGTGGGATGGGATTTGCAAAGCATCATGTCCTGACTGAGAGGTCCATCTGCTGCTGTATCATCTTGGGTTCTCAGTACCAGAAGGAGCATAACGTTTAATTGTTAATCCTTTTTTTCCAATCCTATCTTTGCATATTCTGATTAAATATTGTATTATATTTAAAGATTCAAATAATTATTCTTTCTTACTGATATCTAGAAAAAATTCATACCTACCAGGTATACACCATCATAAAGAATATAATATGAAAAGACTATGAAGAGAAGTTGTCATACGTATAAACAGTTGCTATTTCTCCTTAGAGTTTTTGTTTCATTATAATAAGCTCAGGTAAAGTCTATATACAGTTCTGTTAAATTAAAAACTGTAAGAAATAATAACAGAATTGAATTCATTCCACAAGTCTGAATCTGGAAGTCAAGAAGATGCATTAACAATACAGCTCAAACAGCTAAAACATGCTGTGGATACATACCTGTCCCATCATGGTCTCCTTATACTGCTTTTTCTGTGTTACTTTGATTGGAGGCAATTTTGTCACAGCTGACACCAAAAAATTCATTAAAATGTCCTCACAATTGGCCAGTTGGTCCACCATATTCTTTAGGCTGGCAGGCAGGTAATGAGTGTACAGGTAGTGATAATATCTGGGAAAGCAACAGCAGGGTTATTAAAACAAGTCACCTTGTTTTCAGGGACTATAAACTCCAAAGAATTCCTGTCCCAACTGAGACACAAATTTTGCATGCAAGTCTGGGTACACCAGATCCCTCCTTTGGTCTTAGCCTCCAGCAAAAGGGAGGAAAAATCACTATCTCATCAAGGCAGTAAATAATGTTATTGGATATTGCCTAGCTTTTTAATTGGATTGAAAGAAATAACACTGACTTAAGTGTATGATAATGGAGAAGTAGGAAACAGAACTTGCTGTGATGTATTGTGACAGTCAATATCGATGGATCTATTTTCTCCTACTTATTTCAAAAACATGTCAAGCTGCATAGAACACTATTGAATTGGCCCACTATTGTCCTTCTTGTTCAAATCAGTCTCCTCTGGGTGTACGTCGTGCCCTCAGCCCCTCTTTTCCTTTATGAGGGAGAGGATCGGGTGCTGAGGAACATGTTCACCCTCACTTAGAGGCTGGAGCTCTCTCCAGTCCGGTGAGGCCCGAGCAGGAGGCCCGGATCTGAGCACGGCTCTGCCGGGTACCCCCCGCACGGCATTTCTAGAGCAGCCAGAAGACTTTGCAGGCTGCAGCTGTCAGCCAGCACATACCCAGAGCCGGGCTGGAAGTAACCTCCTTTCTGCTACGCTACGGGCCATTCAGCCGAGCGCCTTAATGAATTCGGGAACTCTTTGAAGTGTAATTCCTGATGTTAAAAAGAGAAGTCTGACTGCCTCAAAATACAAGTGACTTCAAAGAGACCCAACAAGCGCAATAATGATTACCAGATCCCCAGAGTTAAACCAAGAGCTTAAATTATTACCCCATAAAAAGTAGACCCATTTATTATCTTTCCATTTTTTCCCCTCTCCGGAAGAACGCTCTTTATTCCCCCATGCTATTTTGTTTAAGACAGAAGGAAGACGGCAGATGCTCTGGGTTCTTACTTGTGGTAAATAGCAGCTCCTGTCAATACCATGGAATAGTCATTAGTCCATTTGGAGGTATAGCCCCATCTCTCCTTAGTGTTGTCCCAGAAGTGACTGCGAGCAGGGTACCCTACAATCCTATCTGGAAAACTCTGCCAAACTGTAAAGGCAAAATCCACCTGCAGACAAAGGCACAGGCCAAATGAACAGTCAAATTCTTTCAACAAATGTCAACAAAACAAAATATTACCTTGCCATTAATTCATAATTCAGAATCTTGAAACTGTTGCAAAACATTAATTCCATGTATTCATCAGCAAATTAAACTGACTGCTTGACATTTTGCCCTATAATTATGCACATTTTAATAGTTCCTCTTAAAGGGAGTCTAGAGCATCACAGCATTACATTAACATTTTCAACTTGCCCTTTACACATTAAACCTTTTCAAGTTACAGAAAGAATAGGTGTAGATGCATGTATTCATAGTTAGCTGCAGCACAGTGGCAATAGCCATGTGGTAAACTGAACCTTTGCACATCTTTATGCATCTCGCTTACCTACTATTTCAGTACTGTCAACACAAAGCTCTGAAAACGAGGAGTCAAACACTTCAAATTATAAGGGTGTAAAACAAGTAATCAGCATGCAGTTCTCTTATATCTTCCTTCTGTTCCAAGCCTTTGAGGTACATGCACTTCATGTTTTTAAGACTCTCTATATGGCCTAGAGGGTCAAATGCATATCAAAAAAAGAGGAAGACAGCATTCCCATGTAGTATTTATATAGCTTCAGGAGCTCGTGCTTTAAGAAAAATGCTTGTATAAACCACAAGAAGATTTTCATCTCACTGTAATTAATTTAATAACTCAAATCTCTGAGGATTGAGAGGGTGACAAGACATTGCTATCCACCAAACAAATTGCAGAGACAACAGGAAAGGAATGATAGGGGCAGTTTACAGCAGACTTATTGGCACTGCATTTGAACAGAGTTTGGTAAAATTTTCCATACATATGGAAAGTTTTTGCTTTTTTTTTTTAAACCGATGTGAAGCTTTTTAACAGTATCTTCATTTCAATTTATGTTTTGCAGCTCAAACTTGCCCAAATTTTAAAAAGAATCAAAGACAATTCTACCTGCCCCATGAACACCATGCAAACAAGGGATTCATTTCTACAGTGCATACAACGTTCTCTCTCAGTACCAAAGGAACTAAAGCCTTGCTCAAAAATACTTGAAAAACCTTCCAGGAATACAGCCTCAGTTAGGGGTTGAGAGGTTAAATAAAGAATAGCAGCTATGAAAACAGCTACATTTCGTGTGATTATTGTCAGGCTTCTCTCATTTACAAGTGTTTTTATGAAACAGAAGAGTCGCACATGTACTGGAACACAAATTTAGGGACTGGTTCTTTTCTTTCAAGTTGTTTCAAGGAATCTAAGGCCAAATAGACAATGTGTACCACCTAGTTATCATTATAGTTCTAGCTATAGTTCTGATCTCATCCAAATCAATACCACATGAAAGCACTAGATGTTTTCTCTCTGCAAAGGCCTTTCCCATCAAATCTGACATCTGTTTTCTTTGGAGAAGTTGGACAATCTCAAACTAAAATAAATACTAAGGCAGCTACATACAGAGTCCCCGCTTGCGCATTTAAATATCTATCCTTGTCCCAGTGGGAGGCACTAAAACAACTACCCCAAGGGAAATCTCCCTTTACAGGAAAAAAATCCCAGGTTCTCGTCCTATGTAATTTTCAGCAGCTTTAACACTCAGCTGACCAGCAGGAAAACGCAGCGAGTCTCTCAAATCCCTGTATCATTTCCAACCCATGCTGATTTCTAATTACTTTCCATACAAACATCCTTGCTGGCGTGCGGTGGAGCTCTTTGGGCTGTTCCTTGCATTGGGAGAATTGCGCATCTATCCCTTGGGAAAAGAAACCTTTTACTAACTCTAGAGCTGTGCTGAGTGGCAGACGTGTCTGATAAGTGTTCCTCTAGATCAGAACACGATCATGATTGACCATGTTTCAAAATTGCCTTTCCTGGGTTTCTCCATGTGACTCCAAGCTAGTTTTGAGTTTTGAGTGTTTGAGACACACTCTTTAGTTACACAAGCCATATGGCCAGGGAAACAAAGTAAGAGAAAAGCTTCAATTCTTCATAGTATTCCACTGACCTGGGCATCCAGGCACAGGAGTATTGAAGCTAAAGGTCTGTGCTAACTGGAGAGGCAGCCCAGTTGCTTCTCTTAGCAGCCCAGGCATCACGGGGCTTGCAGACCTAATACCACACTGCAAACACAGAGTATCAGCAGCAAGTGGCCCACATGAGGGGAAAAGCCACAAAGAAATGTGGACATCGTTTCACAAAAAATATTTGTATTTTAGAATGTTTAGCATAAGACATGGCCAAGTTGAATGAGAAACTTTATTTATTTAACATGCATTCCAGAAGCCTGACTGACTCCAAAGTTTGGATGATGACTAATTATCAGGCAAAACAAAACAAATCTGCAAATCCTTATGGGATCAACCAGCTACATTGCTGTAAATACCACCACAGTGATGTCCTTGACAGGTCTACCATGGTCCTCACATCAGCTGAGGCATTTACTCCTCATCCTGAAGAGCAACCTGCTTAGGAACTCCAGACTTAAGATAAATGCCTTTTATTTGGGGGTTCTTTTTGTTTTTTTTTTCTTTGGCTGTGCAGGACCTTGCACACAAGTGATTTGGGAGTGGTTGTACTCTTTCTAACCTAGCAGGAAGCACCAAGATATAACCTGGAAATCAAACAGGTTAAATGCCAAAGGCTTCTTCCATCTGTGCAACAGAAGAGGGCTACAAAGGCTCCTCCTGGAGCAGACTGACCAAAGCTCAGCAAATCTCATCCATTTACAACAAATTCAGTGAATCATAGAATGCTTAAGTTGGAAGGGACTTCTAGAGGTCATCTAGTCCAACCTCCCTGCACATGCAGGGTCACCTAGAGCACGTGGCACAGGACTGCATCCAAGTGGGTTTTGAAGATCTCCAGAGAAGGAGACTCCACAACCTCTCTGGGCAGCCTGTTCCAGGGCTCTGTCACCCTCATTGTTAGAAAAATTTTCCTTAAGTTCCTGTGAAACTTTTGGTGTTTCAGTTTGTGGCCATTTCCTCTAGTTCTGCTGGTGGCCACCAGTGAAAAGAGGCCAGCACCATCCTCCTCACTCCCTCCCTTGAGGTACTTATAGACCCTGATCAGGTCCCCTTTCAGCCTTCTCTTCTCCAGG